>KE158465.1:181162-196233 GCA_000411055.1 Leavenworthia alabamica | reverse complement strand
CGTAAAAACGGAGACGCTAATCCAGCGTTTGAGAAATTCGCGGCTGCGTTTCGTGTAGCTTGAAGCTGAGCGCGTTTGAGTTGTTGACGCTCTTTCTTGTGAGCGTTTTGGTGACCACCTAAAGCTTGAGAGTTACCAAACTCTCTACAACAATACTGACACTCATACTTACGTTCTCCTCCTCCTCCTCCAACACGGCTTCGTACACCACTTCTTCTAGTGGATCCCGCCGGAAACTCACTAGACTCCGGCGATAAAGAGGATTGATTAGTTTTAACAGATTGATCAGAGAAATCTTCATCTCCATCAACGCTGAATCCAAATAACTTTAACCTAGAAGTCGATGTCTTTGAACGACAATCTAGTTCCTCCATTATAAATTGTTATAGAGAGAAAGAAAGAGAAATTGTTAGGTTCTTTAATAAGGAAGAGGTGAGTGAGGTAAGACATATATATATACAAAAGATGAAGAAACTGAGATGTGGACTTTGTACAGTAACATGGGAGACACTGTGCAAGTGTGTGTGAAAGAAAATTAAGTTAAAATAAATAAAAAAACAAGTGAAAGTGGGAGTTAGATGAACACACGAACCAAGACGACATGGTTAATGGGACCCACTTAGATTTATTTTGTCTTTTTTTTTCAGTTTTAGGAAGTCTTCAGTTCGGCTCCACTTTTATGTGTTTATGCTTACTTGTTCTCTTCGGGTAAAAATCTTATGTTTCCACTTACTTTTTTTTAATGTGATTTAAATTAGAAAATTAAGTATACACGCTTCGAAATTACTAGAATATGTTTGTATTGATATTGTAAAATGATTTAAGAAAAACACCACTATGTAAAGGTTGGAAGTTAACTACGTACGACAAAATCTAACGTTATTTTAGTTGAATTAGTTGATGTATTCTACTAGTTTATAGAGTCTAGACTATTAAGTTAATTTAATTATTATTGACCTACAAATACAATGGGACAAATTGTAACAATAATTCAAGAGAGCACCGTGATACCTATATATATATATATATAGGCTATAGCAAAAATATCATATTTACTACAACTTTCTATTTTCTATAACATATTGAGAGGTGGCAATAACTTCAATATACAAGTAGATGAAAGTATTATTTGTAAATAAGAAACCATTTACATCATACTTGCTTAGCTGCTAACAACCAGTTAGGTGAAACAAGTGTTTAGGTTCTGTACTTTAGTGTCATCACTTTTATTTTATTCTTGTTTACTGATATTTTAAAATCGTTAACAGATTCAAAACTTGGTAAGTTTCGTGGCATAATGAAAATTTTATTGTTTATATTTAAAGTTTATTGTTAGCATTCGAAAATTTTTAAAACATAAGTGAATCGGTATTGGCAGATTTTTTGTAGAGTGTCTTCACAACTTTTACATTTTACAACTTACATATTTTTAAACGTACGTTATGGAAGTTATTGGCTTTAAAAGTTACTTGATCATTATATAGTTGCAGTGTTTCCTTAAATCGATGAATAATAATTTACAAAATATGTTTCTTTGTTCCCCACATAATAACAAGCTAATCTTTGTTTTAAACGCATAATTAACTAATTATATTTTCGCATGAAAATATAATCTACTATTTTTGAATATATAAATCCATGAAAAATGTTTTCTATCAATATTATTTTCCGTATATATTAAAGCAAATCAAAAGATTATTTTACAGTAATTTTAAGAGTTTGTACAATAATTTTTTTTTTAAAGAGAATTTTGGTTAAAAGATGCCGACAGAGGGAAAGTGGTCAGTAACGTCAACAAGAAGTAGATGCAAACTACTACATAACATAGTTTTGTTTAATTAATAAAAAAGCATAACATAATCTGAGATGTGATCTAAAGACACCATGAAGCCAAAAGTTTGAAATGTGTGAGAAAGAAACATGAGAATCTAAGTGGAAGATGTGAGAAAATAATAAAGGAACAAGAGTCCCACATTTCACTTCTGCATGGCCCATGTGTCCCCATCGCATTATTGTGCGTATCTATCTTCAGATACGATCTCACAATTTTCCAAAGTCAAATAACTTAAATTTATGTAAATACCTTTACATTTACGTCCTTACATATAATAGTAACATTTCTTTAATTATGATTTATGAGTAGTATATTGTTTTTTCAAATTTATCATCATAGTTACATATATTATATAATTTATATATAGAGGACTCATAGATGTGCAAATCTTACTAACTAAATCAAAATCTAATTGGGTTATTTCAGATTTGATTAATTATTTTCTTTGTTCAAAAAATAAAGAAAAGTAATGATTGTGTAAACCTTGATCATTTAAAGTATTTGTTTGGGGATGGAGAAATGTCACATCTTGTCTCTATTTTAATTATTATACGTTTCAGGTAAAATAATAGACAGCTTATTTACAGTTTTACCATCTCATATGTTTTTGTAAATAAATTTTTTATTTCATGAGTTATCTAGAAAATTCAATCTACAATAAATTAAATTGATTAAGGACATATATGGTGGCATGTTATAATTATGTTTTGAAGATGATATTATTTTTTAAATTGAAATCATTTGAGATTTTTTTTAATGGAGAAAATGATCATAGAAAAATGATTATATATATATATATTTGATAATTCAGGTAATCCGGATGAATTAAGTATTGTCGGTTCTGATACATTTTAGGGTGGCAAGCTCATATTGCAGACCAGCGCATCATCCCCCAACACCGACTAATTCTGGGGTCCGGAAAAACCATATAAAAATCTCGGTGGCCAAACGATTTAAATGTGACAAATTCCGTAACTGGACAGAATCGAAAAAAATAATTATATTTCGAACCGAAAATGATAAAAACGTAGATAATTTATTGTATTGAATAAATATAATAGTTGATTCATAACCATACGATCCTCCATATGCAATATACAAGTCATGTGGACTTCACACAGAGAAGACCTTAACTTATTTATGGGTACAATTAATTTATGTAAGTAGATTATCTTGTCAACTTGTTTGAGGTAATATTATGGTAATCATATTATATAAAATATTTTACTTATTGGAAAAAGATTCCAACATGTAATTATATTATTTCTGCTTTTGTTTCTTTAAGGGATCCAATGAAACTGTGTTTTTTGACTTTAGTTAATAATGTTTTGTGCTAGACTAATATGTTTCTTTTTAGTCTTATGGTGGAACTCAAGGACTCTAATAATAGGGATTGTATTGTATGTACTTAAAAACACATGCAACCATATAGATTGGACTTAAAAAAACAAAGATTGGTCTATCCTAAGACTATGAAAACAAGGATTGGTCTATCCTATAATTAATTTTAAATTGTAATCTATGAGTTCAATTATAAGTCATAGGTTTTTTCTTGCGGGGGGACCATATCATGGTTATGACTACTTGATATAAATAAGTCATTTTACCCTAACTTGATATAGTTTACTTATTAGTTCTTAATCTTGGTTTCATTTTTTTTTGGTCAACAATTCTCTATATCTCTTGTTTTTTTGGGACAAAAACTAGTAGACATAGGCACTTAGGTTTCCTCCACTAATGAAGGATTACACATGTAATTCATTAATAATCTATATTGTCTTATCTCTAGCTTCTTTTTCATAAAACTATTTTTAATTTTTAATTTTATCTTCTTAGGAATTAGGGACCATAACTCACATGTTGGTCCCACTTCTTAGAACACCACTGCAAAATACAATGTTTGTGTTCTCTACAAATATAGTTTAGGATTCTCTACAAATAATTTAGGATTTAGTATTATTTGGTTCTCTATTATAATTTAAGCTTTAGTTTTGATTTTGGTTAAAACAAGAGACAGAATTTTCCACAAAAGAAGACCATAAATCAAGGTTAAATAATTGGTTAAACATTTTTCTCAAGTAAAAAGAAGTGGCATCACACCAACTCCTATAATAATCTTAATCTAATTACCAATAACCAAATAAAGTTTGACATATCTAAAAATAGTGGTGGTTTATTCTTATAAAACTCATAATTAATCTTGACTTTAGTAATAATACAATTAATCTCTTCTTCCAATTTATATAAAACATTTTCCGGCAAAAGTGTTATTATTTGACAAATAGAAGTACCAGCTGTCTATTTCTCAATGCTTTTGTCTAGCACCATTTAGGTATCCATGTCAAAGTCTATCAAAATAATGTTTATATTATCATTATAAGATCTCCAAGATCAAATTTGTGACCCACCAAAATTTGATTAGCATAAAAATTCAACCAATGAGGATTATAATAAACTAAATATATTGAAATAAAGTCATTCCCACAAAAGGAATAATAATAAAACTATAATGTAGCTTTTGGTTAACAAATGAGATTAGGTTTAGTCTTAACCCACACATCAGGAAGACTAGAGTATTATTAAATTTAAGAATATGTAAGAAGAAAACCAAAATAAGACATTTGTTATTTAAAGTCTAAGTCTCCTTTATTGGGTATCTCCTAAGCATTTTCATGAAGCCAGCCAAAGATGGTGGGGTGTGATGATACATCACCAAGTCCCATTATGAGTTCCAAGTGACACCTAATTGAGCTAATTAATTATTTAATTACATTAATTTTTTTATATTTTATTAAAGTAGAGGGGCTTTAGGTTACAAATTAATCCAAGTGGGACATGCCAAGTGGTTTACATTAACAACAAAACACACAAGTTCATATAAAATCTTGATGCCACCTAAAATATTCAGTAGGAAAGTTGAGAAATTATAATAACTTGCAGTAGTCATCGATTAAAATGTTTTCACACATTAAAAATAATTTTTTTTTTGTAGATTGTAAGAAAATATAAAATAAACTATTCTTACAAAAATGAAAATATTAGTTCATACACATTTAATAATTTAGAATATATATTTTTTTGTTTAGAAGTTCTTTGAAAATTTTATGTTTTGAGCAATTCTCTTAAATACCACTAAATTTACTTTATATTCATAAATACTACTAAAATTGATTTAGGACAAATTACCATTTAATAATTCAATAAAATTAAAAATTAGATTTTATTTTAAAAAAATTATAAACTCTAAATAATAATAACTAAACTCAAATACTAAATATTGAACGCTAAACTTTAACCTTTAAATAATAAATATTNATAAAAATATATTTTAATTAAAAATAATATTTATGTCCGATCGAAAAATTAATATATTTTTGTCTAGTAAAATATGTTTGATTGTGTAAGAGGGAATTACTTTTTTTATTTGAGCACTGATATATATATATATATATATCATGCTTTAGCATTTAGTTGAGTATAGATAAACAATTAATATGATCAAATTATTGCATAGTATAAACGGTACATGTGATTTCCAGATATGAGCAGCCGCCACATATATGCGTTGATTTTAATATAATTTGACATTCTTATTACACATTTGACGATATCAGTAGAAATCTAGTCATTAAACATTATAATAAATTAAAAATAAGAAAAAAATATAAGTAACTTCATGCATAAGCATAAAGACTAATAAAGATTAAGAATCATATAAAACATAGATCCCTTACTTTTCTCTATATTAGACTTAAATTATATAAAATTTCTTATCAAATGAAATTAACGTTACACGATCTGAAACACCAAAATTGAAATGAAAACATTCCTAAGACCACAATAATATCATTCTGCTATTGAAATGAGCTCATGTGTCTTCTTTATCTCGTTTCTCATATCATTCCAATGAACATATTTATCTATAGTAACCTCAACATACAAATTTCAAATGACCACACAAGAGAAATTTGAATGAACAATACCAATGACCTGAGGCATCACCATATCAACCAAGTTCCTTACTATGATCAGATCATTTAAGGTTTAAGTTGAACCATTTCCTTTTGGATTTGTCTTTACTCTCTGTTCCACTTTCTTCTCTTGGACTATCCACATCGCCCTTTGATTCATCTCCCTGAGTTTTGCTGCTACTTCCATTGGTCAAGTTGTTGCTCATTGGTGTCTTTATAACAGAGAAAGACGCATGGATTGTATCCCTTTGCTTTAGTAGTTCATCAACCTGAACCATAATCCATAAAACACAGATCAAACACTTTTAAAATGATGGAAAACATCTGTAAGAGCTCTTAGATTTGTATCTTTTGTTGTCTAATCTATGTACTTAGCATTGGTAGCACAAAGTTCACAAAAAACAAGAATGCAGTAGAAAATGCAATCAAGAATAAACTGTTATAAGAAGATAAGAGATTCATCAACATACAGTTTGCTTCTCCTGGGTATATCTGTTGGTAACTTCTTGAAAGCGAGCCAAGGCCTTGCAAAAGAATAATATAGTACGTCATTAGCTTACATGTCTATCTAAAAATTAACTAAGCTCTCAGTATTAGAAAAATATATACTTTTCGGTACACTGTCTCAAACTGTCGCAACTCGTTTCTCTTTCTTAAGATGTGAGCTTCAATCTCCTTCAACTTCTCTGTTGTATCCTCATAGGTCTTAGCACATAGTGCCTCAATCGTGTAGGATGCAGTCTTAAAGAAGTTATCACCTGAAAAAGCACAGTTAAACATAGGTTCTCAGAAAGTGCTGCAATTATTGTAAATAAAGTAATAAGCCATACCGTAAACAGCAAATATATGAGTGCCAGCTTTCAGTTCTGAAACCTCACAAGGTTGAAGACCTTCCAATCGCTTAAAGAATGCTGATTCAGGATCCTTGGCTGCAGCTAACTACACAATAACCAATTGGTTTAATACATCTGCGTCATATTGTAAGGTGTCACCTAATTATGGAAGGAATAGAGCTCAGAGAACTTGGATACCGCATTGACAGTTGAATCCATTCTATACACTTGAAAATGTAAGAAATACATGCCGGCCGATGTCACCTTTCCTGTTTTCTCACTCTCTTCCTGCACGAACAAATAGTAAATTGATAGCCGAAGTTATCTTGCCTGTTTTCTCACTCTCTTCCTATAAGAAAAATATAACATTTGTACCTGTAAGGCCAATCCATAGCCGCCACTTGAATCTTGCTCAAAATAAAGCAACTGGAGATAAAGAGATTTTGAAGTTAGTCATTGTTTTAAACAACTTTGAAGTTGGTAACAAAGGAGAGTATACCTTAAATTTACTTTGTGCTGTTGAAGTAACTCTAACAACAACACCTGATTCAGCTTGTTGCTCGCTTATCGTAACTCCAAAAAAATGAGCACATTGCTTATCTACCTGATATGAGATATAAGATAACTTCAGTTCCAGTACACAGGGAAATGGGTACAAAGAAAGTTGCGTAATCTGATTTCAAACCTTTCCACTAACTGATGTACCAATAGGAAGGGGCCTAACAGTAACAGTACCATTCATAGCTTCTTCAAGAACATTGGCAGATACAGTAGTTTTGATAGGCACACCTAGTTTGCTGAGGCGTTGACGTTTTTAAGGTGAACACAAGCTTAAAGTGGATTCAAAACAAACTGGTTTCTTAAGAGAACCAAGAAAAAGTGTAAAATAAGTGCACCTGAACAACGCAGCAAACATGGTATTTACAGTTCCTAGGTTTGACAAGTCAATCTCCATATCCATTCCATCAGCATCAATGGCCTAATATCATCAAATCCAAAACCTTATTATAGCTACAAAAAGACATTTTAATAAAGAACAACTAAGAAACTCCAAGTATGATCATAACATAACATAACCTCAAATCCAGCATTGTCATATTGTCTTCTCTTTTCAGGATCAGATAAAATGCTATAAGAAAATGCAACTTCTTTGAAAAGTTCAGAAGCTTCAGGATTGTTGGCATTCTTGTCCGGATGATACCTATCCATTGTGTTAATCCAATCAAAACTCTTTCTTTACTTAACTCATCATAGACTCAACGAGAAAAAGTCTCTAACTTTCAACCAAATCCCAAACAAAGATCATATAGACCAATCCAGGAATCTCTAACTCCTTCCTAGTTTAAACTGTTAGCTCTCTTAGCTACTTACAATATGCTTCTAGCTCTAAACTAACACATGGCTTTACCCGTATACACAACACAATTCATTTACTGTATCCAAAAAAAACATAAAATTTCAATTTGAAATTGAAATTGCCAATAATAATAAACCAGAAGAAACCCTAAGAAATCGAATTTTTGAGCCTAGATCTTTCTATCCCATAAGAAAAATCACATATTTGCTATCATTAAAATGTGAAATTTGAGCGAAGAAACTTTACTTGAGAGCTAATTTTCTGTAAGCGGATTTGATTTCTTGATCATTAGCGTCTTTTGATACAGAGAGTACCTCGTAAGGGTCCCGTCGAATCGTCGCCGGTGACGATGACGAGCCTTCTTCCTTTTTGGAACTCATCCTTCTAATTTTCTTCTCAGTTTCTTCAACCAAATCTTCCGTCACTTTTATTTCAATCACATTTGCCCAAAAAACAAAACAAAAAATACTTTAATATTAATTACATTTTATTTACCTATTAAATTTGTTTTATTATTTCTGTAATTAAATGTTTTAATTAGTATTATTAGGTCTCCAACTCTCTTACATTTTTTTAATTTTTTTATTCCCCAGAAACCCATTGAAAATTTTCAGTGAAATAAAAACTATTTTTTTTGGTTATTGAATTAAAAAAAAACTAAGTAAACTCTTCGTATTTATAAGCCTAAGATTATTTCATTCTTTTTAATTAAGCATGTTATTTGTTTGTGTATTTAGATATATCTTTAAAGATTTATGTGTTATGATTATTTTACTTGGATTTTTTTAAGAAATTATTTACATTTACTTTTTTTTTTTTTTTGGACAACTTACATTTACTTTATAAATAGAACTTTATAGAAGAAAAAAAAGTTCATGCAAATCCAGTTACAGTTAATGTAAATAATTGATACTCCTATTTCAATATATAAGAATTTTTGCAATTATAAGAAATCTTGAATTTTAGTAAAAGAAACTTTAAATACTTATAAAATAATCATTAAAAAATAAAAAAGTAATAATGTGATTATCAAAAATAATACTTTCTGGATAACAAGAAATTTTGTATTATATAGAAATATTAAATAATAGCATTAAATATTGTTTAGAATGTACAAAAAGTTACTCTAAAATTTTAGTAGATCATTAAAAATTAAAAATGCATGACGGTTGATGCCAACTGAAGCAACTTATCCAAAGCAGTTGGCAAAAACTTACGACCAAAGAGAAAGCAAAATCTTGTCTTATCTTCTCCATATTGTAGACAATCACTATCACTCTTACTCCTTAAACCTTCCAAGAACTCTACATTCACCTTCGACTCACCAAACGATCTAGGGTGTGCCCTACGTGTACTCCAATCAGCATACGTAAGCGTCCGGTTCGAGTTACACAACCCGAGGCTAGGTCTCACGATAAGTAACGTCTGGATATAATGCTCGTCGGGGCAGCGACAGTAAGCTTTGAAGACAGGCCAGTAGAACGTGTCGGAGATTACCTCAATGGCCATGGCACGGTCTAACTCAAACCACTGAGAGCCTTTACGAAACTGGTCTAGGTGAATATGAGGATACATGCGGTAGTTGTAGCGGTTCCGGCCATTGGAGAAGTCGTAGGAGTTGACATGAGTTAGAGTGGAATTAATGAGGTAAGAGTAGATAATGGTGAAGTTAAAGAGAGGGATACATGATTCAGAGAGAAGAATGAAACGTTCGTTGTTGATGTCTAAAAGAGCGTTTGCTAGTAACCTTAGTTCTGCTTCGACCATGTTTGGTTTTCCCCAGTGCACTGTCTACATTCATATTTTATAAACCAAACGGTCAAAGACATGTAAAGGGAAAAAAAAAGAATTATTTCATATGTGTCACAATCTTTGTGTTATTATATATTATATATATGATCTTTTTTTTTTTTGGTTAATGGTCATATATAATGTTATTTGTATTTTATCCAAAACTAGTTGTAATTTTAACACAAATAAATTAAATATAGGGAAGGGAGAAATGATAATGTATGATGTGGGAAGCTGACCTTGCTTGGAATGCGACGGCCATGAAACACAGAGTCTTGGGGCGTGGACTCATTGTATGATGGATCCGTGTGAACGTATATATTGAAAAAATCTTCATGTCCTCGGAAGAACCTTTCCCAAAGAGGAGCCAAAGGTAAAGGACCTCTTGACAAGAACATGAAAGCAACTTTTGGGGTTCTAGGAAAAGGGTAATTCTTGATCTTTGGAACCATTGAAGCTCTCCACATGAGCTCTTCGTCCTCCATATTGTGTGTGATGTTCTTTGGTGGATTCAGAAACATGTCAAGTTCAATATCCCGATATGACTTAGAAGGAGGAGGAGGATGAGGTGGAAGTGGTGGAGGAGGAGGAGGAGGAATAGGAGGAGGTGGTGGAGGAGGGGAAGTTACGAGGAAGACTTGGGAGACACTTTGAATGGTTAGCGAAGGAGGAGATCCTTCTTGTAACGAGGAATGAACAATGATCCCAACAATCAAACCGAAGCAAAAGATGAAGAAACACAATAAGAGACTGATAGAATGGTTCAGTAGTGCATTGAGAAGCTTCATTACAAGATATGATGAGTTTTTGTTCTCTTGTGTCGGTGTCTCCGAGTAGAGATACATGTGTTCAAGAACTCTTGTTTTCAATGTTTTAAAGGATTAAGAGAAACTATTAGACCTTAACTATAATATTATTAGTTGGTATGGAAAGAGCAAGTAAAATTAAAGATCTTTGTCGCATGAATGGTTCAGACATAAAAAATAACCTCAAACATTAGTTTAGTTACATAAATATTAATCTACTTAGTAAACTGATTTATAAAAGTTGACTAATCAATCTTTGTAAACCTCCTCTTTTAGATCTTATTTAGTCTCTACGAGTAAAACAATTTTATGCAATATTAATAAAATTTCAATTTAGTTTTTGAAAACAATATTTCTTCGTTATAAATGGAAATTAATATTTAATGATGATTTGAATGTTTCACTTGTAGTTTCAATATATAGTCTTTTTTTATTGTCGCATGTTCAAGTTTAATGCATTTACGTATTGTAATACATTGCTTATTGATATTAATATATTATTGTCGCTCATGTATTTCAATAATTTATCCCAAAGTTACTGATTATGTTATCGTCCACGACACATTCTTATAAATGTTGAAGTGAGTTTATTAAGTGAATGAAAATGACGTGGCTTTAAAAGCCACTTGTGAATATTACTATAAAAAACCAATAAATTTAAATGTTTATAGATAAAGATGTAAATTTTCATTTACCTAACGTTTATAGTATGTAATATTCAGACACAATACCAACTCGTAATATTTAATCTTGAACTATAAACAAATTATATAATTTATAATTGAGAAAAAAAGTTCGTATTGTTTTGTGGAAGTCAATCTTGAGAATTCTAAATCAAAATCAAATACTTGTTGAACTATATACGAACAATGAAATAGATTGGTCAATTAACGTGTAAAGTTAGTTGTTCATTGTTTAAAAGATGTTGAAATAAAGAGACAATAATTGAATAACACGTGGCATTAATCCCGGAAAAGCCATAACCTAAGGCTTGAAATTTCATCCCAATTGAGACATTTCTTAAAGAATTAAAAAGAAATATTAATAGTCTAATATGGCATAATATTATCAGTTGAGAACCGTCAGATTAGACAAAGACTTGTGATGGCTTTAACAGTTTTTTTCCAATTATATACAAGTTTGAATATAATTTAAGATTTATTATTGTGAATTTGTGATGAAATAACGATTATAAAAAAATTAGGAAAATTGCTATTGACAAGAACTAGTTAGAGTTAATTATGATGTGTAATAAACATATATTTATAAGTTATGAACTAAGTGTAAAAAGTTTATTTAATTAGAATAGTAAATTTCTGTCATTTTAATAAGTATTTAATTTTTAATGTTCAAAATTCTATATATATTTCACTACAAAATCATAATTCATTCATTGAATTTTTAGTTATCAAAAATTATATAATTTATTTTGCTAACAAAAAATGAAAAACTCAAAAGAAACTATTAAATTTACCATATTTCATTGTTACTATTTACATCCAATAAAGTTTTTTCTCTTTTTGACTGACAACAAAATTCCATAATTCCAAAAAAATAATCATACTTTAAACCAAAAAAAAAGATTTAACAAAAATATAAATAAAATTCTCCACTTGTAAAAGTGGTATAGTATCTCTTGCCCTTAAAGCAAAGAACTTAACCTCTCCTTCTCCATTCTAAACTAGCCCTTCTAAGATCCCATTTACTCTTCTTCTTGAAACAACAAAAACTCTCTATCTCATGATGAACCACAAGAAGCAAAACTCATCATCACCATCTCTAATACCAAAGCTTCTCAATGCTCAATGTCAACATTTTCTCAATTTCCTTTCATGTTCCCTTATTTTGTGTTGTGGAATCATCATTGGAATCCTTCTCCATTCCTCTCTACAAGACTTCTCTTCAACTTCTTCACTTAGCATTCAACGCATCTCACAACACTTTCTTGTCTCATCTCTTTCTCCTCCTTCTCCTCTTCCTCCTTCTCCTCCTCCACCTCCTTCTATGCCCGAGCACCAAGGGCTTAAACAGTTTCTAAAGCCACCGGAGAATCTCATGCATGACATGGAAGATGAAGAGCTTCTTTGGAGAGCTTCAATGGCGCCTAAGATTGAGAACTATCCTTTTCCTCGAACACCAAAGATTGCTTTCATGTTCATGACAAAGGGTCATTTACCTCTGGCTCGTTTATGGGATAGATTCTTTCGAGGGCATGAAGGTCTTTTCAGCATCTATGTCCACTCCTATCCTCATTACAATCAGACCGATCCCGAGAGTTCCGTCTTTCATGGCCGCCACATTCCTAGTGAGGTCAGCTTCTTATAAATTTGTTTTTTCTTTTTTCCTTTTTATTTTTTAGTTGAAAAATGACAAGAAAAGCTATAAAACTGACAATTTTGTGATATTAGTATTAAAAATATCAAAATGTATCTTAAAAAAAACAAATATCAAAATGTCAAATTTGACAATTGTGCTAACATATATATATATCGAAAACATTTTAAAGAAATGTCAAAAATCTTTAAACTCTATAAATCTCTCGAAAATGGTGTGATCTTATTGTTAACATGCTCTGACTCTGATAGAGTAATTATCAAACAAAAATGCCATTCTAAAAAGAATAAAATTCATTAGAAATTGTCTAGAGAATGTAGATTATCTTGCATCTCAAGGTTACTTTTTGTTAAATTAATAATAATTTTTTGTTAAACTAATAATTCTTGTTCCTTTAATCAAGCAATTGTTTTTGGTCCGTCGGTGCCACTGCTATCATATTATAATATTGCATGGTTTTTTTTTGGTCTAATTATTGCATGGTTCTTTATTAGTTAACATATCGTTTAGTCAAGAAGTCTTCAAAGCACAAACGCATGTACACGTAAAAAGTAAACAGGTGTACTAGTATTTAATTAATAATTAACTTAAATTGGCACAAAAGCTTAAAAAAAAAAAATCTCAAGTTGAGAAAATTATGTCTCTCTTAGTCTTAGTCAATCTTCTTATTTTAGAGATGTATTTATTATCAAATGGTATTTGATAAACGTTTCTATCAACAAAAATAATAATAATAAACTAATTATTTAATTATCTTCTTAGAATTTTCTAATTATTTATAAATAATACAGAGAGTGGATTGGGGATATGTGAATATGGTGGAAGCAGAACAAAGATTATTAGCTAATGCTTTATTAGACATATCCAACGAACGATTCATACTTCTCTCTGATACATGCATCCCTCTCTTTAACTTCACNCGGTGGCGTTGGACGTGGCCGATACAGCCCTCTAATGCAGCCACATGTCCAACTACACCACTGGCGTAAAGGCTCCCAATGGTTCGAGCTAGACCGTGCCATGGCCCTCGAGATAATCTCCGACAGAGTCTACTGGCCTCTCTTTTATAGTTACTGTCACCACGGCTGCTACGCTGACGAGCACTACATCCCTACGCTTCTCAACATCAAACCAAAACTAGGTGGCCGCAACTCAAACCGGACTCTCACATGGGTTGACTGGTCACTAGGTGGGCCTCATCCAAACCGGTTTATTAGACACGAAGTGACTGCGGAGTTCTTGGAGAAGCTGAGGAGTAGTGATGAGTGCTTTCACAATGGGAAGAAGACTAATATTTGTCATTTATTTGCTCGTAAGTTCTTGTCCACTACTCTCGATAGGTTGCTCAGACTAGCACCTATTGCTTTACATTTCTGATTTTATATTCTTCTTTCATTATATTATTTTTTTCATCATAATGTTCCATTTTACTTTTTCTTTAAAATTCTGTAATATATATCAGCCGACGAGAACAAAGTTTAACGACTTTATGTTTATATAGTTGACTATTGTGTAACTCTATGTATGCTATAAAGAATACGACAACGTTACATAATCTAAGATAACATGCGCACATGCTTCCCATTTAACTTTCTATAAATCACTAATTTTAATAGATAAATAAAAAATTTAATTCGATTTTTACGCTGAAACTTGAACACATATTTACAAAACATTGAAGACATAATTCTTGGATTACATTTAAAAAGAAACAACAAAATTAAAAAACAAATTTTAAGGCAAAGAAAATAAAATAAAAAACAAATGTTACTACTGACTTATAGTTCCACCGTACGTATCCTCAGATAAGCACGGAGAGTCCACAGCAGAATTGATCCCATCATTGCACGGCGACGATTCCGAACCACCAACGTTACGTATCTCCTCTATCATCTTCACTACATGACCCATCTTCGGACGATGATCCGCCACCGCTGCAGTACACGTCATAGCAATCTGCAATAACCCCACCATCTCCTCCTCTATATTCTTATACCTCATCAGCTCAAGATCAAACACCTCAGCCGTCCACTCCTCTCTAACCACTGATTGGACCCATCTCGGTAAATCAACTGCATTGCCTGAGTGGCCTGTCTCCACTAAATTAGGATATTTTCCGGTGAGTATCTCCAAAAGAAGTACTCC
>KE158465.1:135107-170370 GCA_000411055.1 Leavenworthia alabamica | reverse complement strand
GGTGTAGAGAAGATTTATGTTAGGGATGATGTCAATGGAAAAGTCGCCGTGGGTGATTTGAGGATGTTTAACGGTGAGTTGACGGAATCTGACGCGGAGAGTTGATGGGACGCTGACGTCGTTATCACGGCTGACGAAAAGATGCATTGAATAATAATATAAATTATTGGGTCGTTTCGGTTCGGTTCCGTCTTGATAAAGTTAAAGGAACGAATTATTCAAACGCAAAAATGTTAAACGAGAACAACGAGTATTTTGTAAATAATTTGTCTGTTTGCTTCTCTTTAATTTTCATTAAATTAAAATCAGCCTCATATTAAGGCCAAATAATTAAAATCAGCCTAAACTATTGAAAGGCAGATTATAACCCCAAAAGGGTAGGAAAATCAACTTTTTACAAATTTAATTGGTAATTTACAAAATCTACGAAACATTCAATGCCTAAATAAAGTGTTCGTATGTTCGGACAGGTTTAAGAGCTTTTTTTCTAGGTTTTCAAATAAATAAAATGGCGAGATTATAATCTGACAAAGTGTCAGAAACTACAAAATGTAAAAAAATGAAGATAATAATATATATTAGTACTAATAAAATAGAATCTTGAAAAGATCAACCAATCAAGACTTTGCCAAATAATTAGTAAAATAATTATTTAATTTATCATAGCCTAGATATATTTTTATTTCCGGTTAATCCCCTCACGTTTCATTAAATTTTATAAATAATTTGTCTGTTTGCTTCTCTTTAAATTTATTTATTCATTAAAAATATTCAGCCTCATGTAAGTTAAGTGTTCGTGTGTTTGGTTCGGTTACCTGACTTGTTCTGTGGCTATGTGCGAACCCATTGTGGTCCGGTTACAATAGGCCAGAAACCACTAAAGGTAAAGACAATTTTGAAGATAATGTTGTGAAATGTAAATGGAGTATAACATTAATATAAGTGAAGTATAAATTATATAAAAAGATAAATGAAAAAGATCCACAATAATTTTATTTAACTTTTTAATGGAGCTTTGAGTTGAACAATTCTTTTATTTTGGAAGTCATGTTATTTAATTATGTGGTTCATATTTTTACGCTAACAAATTTCTTCAACGATAGTTACACCCGATTGCTATTTAAATAATATGATAAATTCGTAGGTTTCGTATTCCATGAGCTTAAAGTAAGCAATTTTAAAACAAATGAGTATCTTTTTTTGTTAAAGGTCTATAGATTAGACATCAAGTATAGATTTCGAATTCCATATATTACAAAAAAAAATTCAAAAATTTACATGATGTCGCAATGCAAAAAAAAAAACAGGTTGAACAAAAATTACATAATTGAATAAATATTACATTAGTTGGCAAATATAATTTATTTCCAAAAAGAATTTAAAACTAAATGATGTGTAGTAGATTTTGATAACGGACCCAAGATCTATAACCCAAAAATATATTGGTCATTTGGGCTTTAACAAGAAGGCCCTAATGGTGTGATAACACAATTTTATGATAACTTAATATTATACATATAATGCAGTAGTGGTTCCATCACGAATTTTATTTTTATCTAAAATCAAACACCAAATTTTGCTATTGATTTAAGATTATATATGTTGATGTATATAATGAAATCAACGTGACGTAGTCATAGTGAGTCGTTTGTTATCTTGCCGTCGCAATTCCATATCCAACATCATTATAATCTATCTCAAAACTCAAAAGATTTTTCTATATAGATGAGCTATGGACGTTGGATCATCATGTAGTTATATTAATTTTGTGACATCACATTGTACTTTTGTAACATATAATAATAATAATATTCTCTCACAACTTATCATTTCTTTATAGTGAAATGAAAAAAATTAAGATAAGTAACACAAATTAAGGGTTATAAAGGGTTTTTATATATTATTACCATGCAGACTCAATTTTTGTCAACGTAAACTTATCCTATAACGTTTTAAAATTACCAAATATTTTCTATCAAAAAAATAAAAGTTACCAAATATATAAATTAACTTACATTTTTTTTAATTTGTGAATTAAGTTACATTTACACACCAACTAATTAATCACACGACTAAGTGAAACAACTTATAAAACCAAACTATACATATTAAACAAAACCATATAATTATTTTATGGAAGTTCTTTTATGAACTTGAAAATCGAAGGTGAAACCGGATCGGTCCGGTTCGGTGACAGATATAGAAGTTGAGTTGGAGAACCAAACATAGTCATCGAACTCGGCGTGAACAACGGAACATCAGCTAATCTCTGTAGTTGTTGTCTCGCCTCTGCCGTGTCATCATAACCGACGTTGACCTCTTCCGTTACAACAGAAGATGATTCGCTGACGTCGTTAGGGTTCCGTTTAATAATCTCGTCAAGACCAGTGAGCCTCTGAACCAAGGCCATAAAGTCTTCAGCACGCGTGTGGATCACTTTCGGAGAGTGCGCGTAGATGATTACTGGACCAGCCTGTCCATGTCGCCGTGGCTGTGGCTGACTATAGTTCATCACTCTACATGACGTCTTTTTCTTGATGGAGTGGGAATCTCCGGCGAGTTTTAGCGACGGAGGACGTGAGCCGTTGATATCATGGCTTCTTGGAGGATTCATGGTAAGTAATATATTGGGTAAAATAGAGATGGAAGCAAATATGAGCTTTGAAAATAAACGAAGTTCTTCTTGGTATAATATTATACGTATATATATATGTAGAAATTATATATGCGTGTTAGTATGGTTAAAATAAATCGTATTATATTATAGCCAACGATTATGACCGTTGACTTTATGTAACATTATAGTTTTGTAAAGACGATCATTGTCTTTTTAAAAATAGTAACATGGCCATTTTTTTCTTATTTGTTTTTAGGGTTTTGTTTTGTCTGTTTTCGTTCATAATTAACACTTTTGTAGAAGAAATATTAATAATAATATTTTTTTGAAAAACATTTGTCCAAATAACATTTTCTATATTATTTGTGAAATTTTATATTTGAAAGGTACAAAATGTTTAAATCTATATCATATATACACATAGACATAGTATCACCTAACTCGTACGCAAAAACCTTTGGAATCTTTCTAAGATCTCTTTTTTAAATGAATTGAAAGTATTAAAAGAATTTTAAATATTAATTTGGTTCATGTTTGTTCATCTTTGAATATTACTGGCTGTTACCATGCAATGGATTAACGTCATAAGAAATATTTAAAATGTTCAAAACTATCGGCTCATTTTAATTAATCCCACTTACAGGCAGCTGAAACCATTACTTTGTTTGTTGTTCCCAAATTGTTGGGTATTATAATAATTAATTATCGTTGACATCGTTTGTATTATCCATCAAATCATACTGTTTAACAAAAATTAAATACATACACCAGTGACAAAAATAATAAACTAACATATTATTTTTCCAAGCAGGTTCAACTTTTTTCTACTATTCCCATGTCATCCACTTTGACATTGGTTTTAGACAATTTCTCATCAGTTTCATATTTATATACTTTAAAATACCTCAAAAAAACTATATATTGAAACATTTTGGAAACGTAATAGTTTTATTTATCGTTTTCTATTATAGTCCGTAAAATATTTATTTGAAGATCATAAAAATGATACCAAATGATAGCTTCAACTGTTATATACACCTAACTATAAAGTATAAACCTATTGAAAGGCTTATAACGAATGACTTTCAAAAAGACTATTTACTATAGTAAAATATGAACAATGCAGATACATCGTTGATAAAATTAATGTTATTAGATGAAAAAATTATTTGATACATGGAGACATGATTTAGTACACGAAAAATATTATCTGATATATTGAAACATGAGTTTTAACATATGATTTTTAACTGAATTAATGGGTTATAAGTTATAACAAGAAAGAAAATTTTGGTCCAGATGCTAATAATAAAACTAGTAAGCCCAAAGATGAGTTATGACTAAAGCCCGAAGCAAAGAGCCACAAGTCACCACGAACCAAAACTTGGTAAAAGCTGAGGCCTCGGGATTATTAATCACGCGCACTATCGCATTATGTAGCTATTGTTTAGGTCCTGTCATATTTAGTGGAAGTAAATTATAATGTGCTTCGGGAAAGAAAATAAAAATAAATTTAATATTATTCAATTTTCGATAATTTTGGGCTCTGTTCTTACAACCTCGGATCTCTCCCACCTACTGTTCTTTCTTCTCTTTTTTTGTCTGTTCGTTGTCTCTTGCTTCGTACTTTACAAGTTAAAGTTCTTTGTAATTGTGTTATGTATTTTACTTAATATAATACTTGCTTCAAGCAACAGCATTACCCATAACATATGATCGATCACGCATGTCAGTTCTTGTTTCACGATATAAAAATGTATTTAATTCACTTGTCTTATAAAAACTATTTAATCAGAATATTCGTGGGTTACATACTTATATACCTCAAGAGTGATTTCAGATTCACTATATTTTCTCTTTACAAGTAAACGATAATTAGGTCTAACGATAATCATATAAATATAAAACAAAATATATCTACAACTTTTAAACATTTAATTATAAATTTTTTCATCTAATTATTATATGAATATTAAAAATTAATAAATTAAGAACATATATATGGTAAAATAAAATACTGATATTTTTAGATATTTTGAAATTTTTTATATTTAATTTATTTTTACATAGTTAATAGTAAACGAATCTATTTATTTTCATATGTGAAAGAAAACAAAAAAATTATGACGTCTAAAAAAAACTAAAAGATTTATATCATGCACTATGTTTTCGTAAGTATGTATAATCATTACTCCCTACTATATAGTCCTACCTATTTCCAATAAAGAACACAAGACTTGACGAGTGAACTAATATCATTTTCTTTGGATTGTTAACATTTTTACAAAGATCACATACATAATACAACCTTATATACAAAACATTACGACCAAGTCGCAAGTCGTAACCCTACCATGCATGCCATAATTATTTGTCAATAAATTCGTTAGTTTTAGCATGTGTTAAAACTTTGACTTTTGTTATTTTATTCTTTTGACGAAAGTGTTTTGACTTTATAATTAATGTGACTTTATATTATCAAATATCTTTTTGACAAAGTACAAATGAGTCGTCCTTTGATCGTGGACTTTATTGTTCAATATCGAATAATCTCATAATTATATTTCCATTTGATATAAAGCTGTCATCTGCATGTATTTAGTATAAACTAATTTATTTTTATGTTTTAAAAAAAAGCTTCATGTATTTTTGTATAGCAACTTTATGGGTTTAGATAATTTATTTAAATCTTAAATGAGTTTTTATTTTACCATTTGTAGGATGCCAGCATTTTATATTAGAATATCTTTTGTATAAATTGTTATAGCACAAACGAGTTTGCCCTAATTGTTTAAACAAATTTAAAATTTTATTTTGAAGAGATGATGATAACGCTTTAAAATTTCATATTAATACAAAAAATTAAAACCAAATAAAATAATGCGAAAACGAATTAAAGACAAGGTCCACAATAAACACTAGTCTGAGAGAAGAAGACAGGTTCTCTTCTCCCACATGCATTTAAATCAATCAGATAGATCGATGTGCTCTTATGTCTGATAGAGACATCATAATGGATTTAGCCTTCTGTTCCTACTACTATGCTTTGAAAGCTACCAAGCTACTCTACTTGTCTCTCGGGCTAAATTATGATCACAATGATATTCAATGGAAATTTAATTTAACTCTCTCTTACAAATGATTACACTAAAGGCGCAAAATTATTATTTATATTAAATTAAATTTTAATTCGATCGGAAAATGGAGTTTTATGTTACACTAGATATAATACGTAAACCAATAGACATAAAAATATGTAGGTATATATTTGTATGGGGCCACTTACTCTAGTTTTTTACACTATGGACAATACACAATTTAACATCATAATGTACATGAAACGAGGTATCTATGAGTTAGCTAGCTCCAGGTACATAGTTGAGTTCTTTGGATTGGAATGAAAGAAATAATTGTATATAAAGTGTTGCTGACCAAAGCTATATACTCAATTGTTAAAAAGTTTTGATAGCAACCTCTGCAGTCTATAGTTTACGTGCCAATATTATTGTCTAGGTTTCTGATCAAGTACTCTCACAAATGATGACTCTTTTACGAAAATAACAATAATGAACAAAGAAAGAATTATTTATTTTTAATTACAAATTGTAATATGTGGTGCATG
This sequence comes from Leavenworthia alabamica, assembly GCA_000411055.1. Taxonomy (NCBI): domain Eukaryota; kingdom Viridiplantae; phylum Streptophyta; class Magnoliopsida; order Brassicales; family Brassicaceae; genus Leavenworthia; species Leavenworthia alabamica. The sequence goes on along the minus strand of KE158465.1, from coordinate 164,131 downwards.
CACTTAAAACTCAATAATCAATATCTTGTGACGAGAGCTTAGATCCACGGCTAACTAAATGTGGAACAAAATATCGTGTGGGAGTTGTATAAGAATCCAGAAGCTTGTTATGTTTATTATGATGATGATTTCATTGAACTTATAATATTTTTATAATAAGTTTGGATTTAAAGTTAAACCAAATCATTAAAGAGATCATTGAAAACTAGTCGAATAAAATCTATGTAAGATTTTATTTTAAGATTTGGAGGATTTTGTTTGGATTAATATTAGTTTTATATCTGAGTTCGAACAAGTTTGTGGATTGTCTGAATCTGACAACTCCTTGTGGCTTAGGTTTATAACATTCTGTTTGGTTTAGAGTTTTTAGATAATGCTAATGTGATCCATTGTGCTATTTCGAAATACGATATTAATTATTTGTATTTATGAAATAAATATAAAAAATTGTGAAATAGATAAAAGGTTTCCAACGTACAATTACAAATTGCAAAGATTCACATGAAGATGAGTTATTTGACAATATTATCAACAAACGACAACGTTTCACGATATTCATCTATTAATATATATATATTAAGGTCAAAAATAAAATAAAATATAAATATAAATATATATACACAAAAGGTTTGAGCTCCTCTCTCCATGCCGTTACGCTAATTCATACCCACACACATTTCTCCAGAAAACTTACAACAAAGCTACAAAAATTTTCTAAAGATCAAAAACTTTAAAATTCAAAATTACACTATTTAACTTTAGAAAAAATCGCTACACATTACAGAAAGAAAAAAAAAACATAACAAAAGTAAGAAACCTTTCTTCACTTTTTTGTCTCATTGATTCAGAAAAAAACGGAGGTTTTCAAGGACCAAAAATGGCGGAGAGATCATATGTATCATATGTTTTTTTCTATATAATAAAATAAAAATATCATTTTTTCCCATTTTTTTTTTATTAATTTCAAAAAATTGTTATGACAAAAATGAGCTGGAAAATGGCTGGAAATAAAAACAAACTAATCTTCCAACAACAGCTGCTTCACAATCTTTACGCTTGGCTCCAACACTTGTTCTTCCCAAACCTCTCTCCACTTTTCCGATGAACTCATCACTGCTTTAAACGACGCCGTTGCATCTACTCTTTTTATTTCCCATCCGGCGTTTTTTAACATCTCTATCTTCTTCACTTGTCTTTTCGCTAACGTCCACGTGTTCTCTTTGATATCCTCAACCGCCTTATCGTACGCCTCTTTTCTTAACCTATCCCATTTTTCTCTATTCTTCTCCGGTGGGTATGCTTTAAAGTAACTGTCAAACTCCGGTACACCTATAGCCTTTCGAATCCCAAACCGGTTTAAACCGGATTTTACTGGATCATAAAATCTCGATAACTCTTCAAACATACCTGAATCCATCATTTCGTCGACTCTTTTCATTAGGTAATCGTATAGTACAATCTCCGATACATCAACCCAAATGAAACAACACTTAAAACGCAAATCTTTACAGATTGAACCCGACCCGGAACCAAAAGGATCGATGTCTGGGTCAAATCTTTCAGCTAAGAGTGCGTGAACGAATGAGTTAGATCCACCGGCGATAATCGGAAGCTTATTTCGACTAGCTATATCGTAAATAACATTTGAAGCCACGGAACGAAACTTTCCGGCGGTTAGTTCACCGTCTTCTGGATTAAACTGACCAATAAGATGATGAGGAACGCCACGTCGCTCTTGTAATGTAATCTGATTCGTTGTAATCTCTAATCCTTCATAAACTTGGATTTTATCGGAGTTTATTATCTCTGAAGGGAAACAAGTAGCTAGATCGACGGAAAGCCTTGATTTACCGGCGCCGGTAGCTCCTAAAATGACGACGACTTTGTCTTTTCGTTTTTTTAGACTTGAGTACTGCTCCATGCGAATGGATATAGGTTTGTGTTGTCTTCGTCTTTGATTTGTAAAAGAGAGAAGTGAATAAGAAGAAGAAGAAGAAGATGAAGAATGTGGTGAAAATGACGGTGACGGTGACGTTGTCGTGAGGCGATCGGAGAGAAGGAAGTTGAGTTCTGTCATTAGTAATGGAAAGAGACAAACAAAAAATTGTGTTTTGTACGTTTTTTTTTCTGTTATGTTTTTTTAAACGACGCTTTAACACTAAACAATCTCTCTCTCTCTCTCTTCTTGGCTAAAAAGCTTCACTTCAATGGAGGTGTGGCTGACCTCAAATGAGTCACTACTTTTTTTTTCTGGGTTTGGGAGGGTTTTAGAGAAGAAAATAAAATCATGAAATTTTGATTTTACATATTGATAGGTATATATATATGATTAATTAATCAATGAGAGTTATTGTGTATCTGAATTTTAAAGGACCATTTGTTTATAAACGTGAATATAACCTAGAAAATAACAACCGATGATGGATAGAAAAAAACAAAAAAAAAACAAAACAATCACTATTTTTCAGGTATTTTAGAATTAGACTACTACTACCTTGCTTAAATTTGTTTTTTATTCTGACAATTTTTGTAGAGGGAATAACAAATGTGCTTTTGTTTTTTTTCTTTGGACAGTGTTTTTTTTTTTTTTATATAATTTAAAATAGGAAAAAGGACGAAGAGAAGCTATTTTAATTAAGAAAAATAAATAGATAGATCATCCAAATGGGCAAAAAAAGGGAATAAATAACTTGGGTTATAAAACGTAGATGACATGTTTATGCCACGTGTCGGTAACTATAGAGTGTATATAGAGAATGGCAAAAGAGAGAAGCGTGGGAAGATTTATTGGGTCTTACGATTTAAGAGAATTACGACATCACATGCAATTCTTACCAAATTAATTGTGTTTCCCATTTGTTTTAAACTATAATCTTCATATAAATATCTATAGCTTTATCATACGTGATTTGAACTCAAAGAAGGCAAGCTTTATATTCGCTATTCACAGAAGCAATGAAGCTTATTCTATATATAATCTATACGTTGAACAAAGGTGGTTCGTTTTGTTCGGTCCGTATTATTATTATGTTGACGTATACTCCTTTTGTATTAGCTATTAACTATAAGGATACTTGTAAACTAGTATTTTTGCAAAGTCAACGGCTTCTCTATTCCAATACGAAAAATTATAATATTTTTAACACTAATCGAGTTTTCTTCTCCATAGATTTGACTAACTAATAAAACTTCCCTTTCAACCACATTATCATCAATTATTAATACCGACACTAACTACAACTAAACAAAAGATTCAAAATGTTTCTGCCTTTCTGGTTTATAAATTATGATAACTAATGGTCCAAACTGAGTCTTCTTTAATTTATGTCAACCGATTTAAATGTATACATAATTTACATATAAATAATTGGATTTAAGCAATTTAATACCATCACATTCTTTAAATTTTAAAAATGGTTATTTTTTTCGGTTAATATGTAAATAAATATATAGTGCAAAACACAGATCCATATATGAGATTAATCTGTGGTTGAATATATTATGCATGTGCATGGCTAAATCCACACGGGCATATGTTATATGATCTTGTATGTGAATTATTTTTGTTATAAACAACCGTACAAGGAGAGTTTAAAGGACATACGTACTACGGATATGCACGTATATAAAAAAAACTTCTTAAAAATTAGAGTCAATTACAATGTAAATGATATTAAAATATTGAAAATAATGTTTTCTGAAACTCTTCCACAGTTGGATTGTTAGTGTTATTACATATATTTTATTTTATGTTATAGTATATTAAATATTTTATTTATTATGAATTTCGAATATTAAAATTTTTGTTGAAATCAGAATAGAGATTATATATAATGTATAAAAATTGAATTATTTCCTTCACTTTTATTCAATTATATGATTTATCAGCAATGTAACAGAGAGACATATTATTATAAAGCATACCTAATAAAAATTTTGAGAAATAATTTGAGATGAGTGACAGAGGAAAATTAGACAGTACTTTATATCCCACTTGGCTAAGGCACAACTCAACGGTACATTCATCATCCGGACCTGTATTGTATCTGTATCTAATTAATGCTAACCTGTTGCACTAATCATGATTAAGTGTTGTAGATCTTGTCTCTTATGGATAGTTATATTATTTAGTCTTCAACTTCGTTTTATATAATAATATAATAGTTAAAGCTTATGCGTCCAAAACAATTGTAACGCTAGAACTGAACTTATAGAATAATCATTGTAATATTGCATATGTTACTTAATAGTCAGCTTTCTGACAAATGGAATAATATAAACAGATTAGTCTACAGTTGACTTTAATTTCTAAGTCAAAAAATGCAAAAGAAATATGTGACTTTAAATTCGACAAAGGTTTATTGGTTTCGTATTCAACGACTTGAAACATCAATTCATACAATGTAGACACAAAACTGGTCTTAAAAAACAAAACAGTTATTTTCAAGATTCTAACTTAAAAATTGTTACGTTAATTTTTCTTTCAATTTGATTATTCAACTTTAATAATATAATAACATCACCAATAACAATGTCACAAAGAAAAAATAACGACTATATTTTGGAACTCAACTTTGTTGCACGCTGAAGTAGACGACAAGCTGTTTCACTTTCATATATATAAGTTTATAATACCATTTACATACGACAAGCTCAAGCTGCTTCAATATAGTTATAATGTATATATAGTACCATCTTACATAGGACAAGGTGCTATGTGTTAAGTTGAATGAAATGGTATGTTGTCGGCTCTTGTAACTTAATAAAAAAACAAATTGCATTCTTCAAAATTTTACAAGGGAAACACAACATTATGATGATGTCCATAAAACTGTGAAATTAACAATAATTATTTAAATGTATTAATAATCTGCTCTGCAATTTGAGCATCCACATGCGGTCAGGCTCTGGCTCTCCCAACACGCGTGTCCCTAAAAAAACCTTACTGAGACCCAAACTATAGTCTAATTTATAATTTTATTATCTAATTATATTTTTAACTCATACTAAACAGCCTCTTCTTATATTCTTTATTTTTGGTAGACTATACGATTTATAAAATAACCTATAAATTTAAACTGGCTAAAATATCGGGAAAATTTACCTGGATATATAATTAATTGGCTGGTTTATTATGATCATAACCAAATCGTAATTGTTAGCAAGTTTTGATGTTTTGTGAACATATATTATCAAATTCAAAATCACAACTCTTAATACTGGCTAAAATGTTGATTAATGATTAATTATAAATGATAAAACTCTGATATTTTTCAACCAGTTTAACATATTTAATAGACTGATTGTATAAGTTCGGGTAATTTCTGGATCCAATAAATTAAATATGGGCTGGACCAATAAAATAAGTATGGGCTAGGTCCAATAAATTAAATATGGGCTGACAAATGAACAAAATTATGATATTTCGTTGTCCCCAATCTCAAATTCTTGGATTTGTAAAATTATTTATATCATTAATTAGAGGCTTTTCATCTATTATAATTAGTAATATTCTGAGTTATTTTAGGTATATAGCAATGTATTTTGCATTTTCTAGTTATTAGAAATGTGTTAAATTGACATAACTGAGTTCCAGAGTTTTGGTCTTATGCAATGTTCAAGTCCTTATAATTTAATTACCTTAGGAAAAAACACAACTATATAGAGTTTGGTTACAATTTACAATGAATACACTAATTTACTCCTTGCTTGCTTAGCTAGTGCCTCTAATGCTACATCAACCGCATCAAGCAAACCATACTTAGTAGCATTTGGGTGTGCATAAGTCAATCTTGGGATCAAATCAATGACTGTTTCCTTCATTAGAACCACCTCGATCTCCGAAATCTTTGAGAGCTCATGCTCTATTTGAGTGCTGTTCTTTTCGTCCATGAACACTGAGTAACTTCTCTTATCATCCGGAAGATACCACATGTATTGTGTATACATAGTGTGTGGTGAAAAAAAGACAGGTATGCACCCGGCTAATATTGCATCGAACGTTGACCGACGTGTAAACGAGTCTCCCGGTGCTTGTAGGCAAAACCGTGACCGAGCCATCACTCCAAGTACTGTCATTGGGTCGTGGCACCTGCATAATTGACCAAATCAACAAAACGGTTCTCAACTTGTATGTTTATTGTAAGATGTGTGACATAACACGACAAAGCCTAATTACAAACGGGTGTTGAAAAACTGTTGTTTAGATGTTGAATACGTTGAATTATGGATTAGATGGTGTTAAATATAACACGTTGAATCTTAATGGTGTTGAATACAACATGTTCAGACAATGTCACGCGGCATTTTGTCATTAATTCAAGAATTATATAGAAATAAATGAAGAATAATTAGAATGTGTCAAAATATTAGTGGTTGTTGAGATTTTTGTGTTTTTTTTTCTTTAACTCAAATCAATTATTTTATAATATATTGACTAATTTTTATTTTATTTTATAGCAAACATCATCATTTTGATACTATATAAATAAAGACTTGATTCAATTGATTTACATATAAAAAACTATAATTTATGAGATGAACCAAATGATAACTTTTAAACACCCAAAATGAACCAAATTATGGCTTTAGAGCTTTATTGTTTGTGAATTTATTACACTAATTTTAGAGCTTCTTTGCTTTATTTTTTAAGTTTCTATGCATAACATTAAATTATGTGAGTTTTTTTAAAAAATGACGTGTGTTTTAAAATTATATTTAACAATAAAAAAGTGATGTAAGGGGTTGATTTATCAAATAAAACTATTGTAAAGTAAAAAATGAAATAAGTGTTGAATTATTAGGATAAAGAAAGAAAATAATGTAGAATAAGAAATAACGTGTTGAATATTGAAAACACTGTACATATAGTCTAAAAACGATACATGAGAAACTTAGACTATAGTTTCCACATGCAAATAATTTTACTAGTTGAGTTATTGTTTTAATAACTTAAAATATAGTTAGTGCTACTGATCAAATAATTAAGCTAAAAGAATTAGGCAATGTAATGTCATGTAATAAAGTACCAAAAAACGTGGTCCTAATTGTCAATAAAAATTTAAATATTGTTAATGATTATGGACCCCTCCAATATAAAATACTGTTGTGAGTGTAATAAATAATATTTAATTTGCGAAAATGAAATTGTTAAATTCATAAAGTGAAAAGATAATAAAAAAACCTGGACCCTCCATTTTCACATTTGAGAAGCTCACAACGGCTTGACTCAGCGCACTGCTTGATCAGCTCATCTCTAATAGCAGCTTTCTCCAACCCTTTCCTTTGCCCACCGACAAAGCTAAACAAGTTGGGTCTATCTACACTTCTCATCTTGTTTTGCCATGTCATCATATCTGCTGACGTGTACGGATGAAAATAAGAAGGATACGGTATTCCAAAGTGGTTGTCACCTTTCCACGGGTGCCTTTCTACAGTCAGCACCGACATGTTTTTGACACGTGGCATTTGCATGAGCTTGTTAGCTCCAAAGTCAGTATTGTCGGAGTCTGATCGCATGAAGTCCCAAGCTGTTCTCCCCAAAGCCAAGAAATGATCTCGACCGTTGCTTCTTTTGAACCACCGTTGATTACTAATAAAGTCAACTAATCTAACGGCTAGCTCATCGCGTTTGGTTAGGTTTTGTTCTCGGAAGACGCTTGAAGAGTAGAGGCCACCGTAGAAAGGGATGTAGAAGATGTCAGCCTTATGTGGCTCCAAAGTCCGGCATGGATGGTTTTCCACACGTGCGTGGAAGATCATCTCGGCTATGAACTGGTGTGTAGCGAACCACGACGTTCTTCCGCTACGGTGGAGAGGTTGGCCGAGACCATTGTTGACCACGTGAGGACACATGTTGGTGTAGATGTTCAAGTGTCGGCAGTTGTGTAGGAGGTTGATGTTAAACTCTTTGGGAAGATTGTAGACATAGACGGTGAAATTTTGGTGGCAACTGCGAGGGACTAAGGTTGTAAACGACGTCGTTTGAGGTGGAGATGTGTGGGGGAAATTGAGAGTTAAGAAGAGGAAACAAATTGAGGAGAAGAAAAGAAGTGTGAGAATTGAAACTCTTAGTGTTTCTTTGTTTTTACTGTATTTCTCCTTCTCTGGCCATAGATCGGTCTTGACTTGCTTCTTAGTGTAAGCCATTGCAAATAGAGAGTGAGGCAGAGAAAGATGAATAGTTACAGAAGAAGTAGTGAAAATAATGAAAGAGAGAGAGTTTCAAAGATGAGTTGCATGCAACTTTTTTGGATTTTACCTTTAAAGTATTGATAAATAAATATGGATAGAGAAAGAAACCTGAAAATCATGGAAATAGTCAAATTTTTGAAATATTTTTAAGTGTTTTTGCTATTGTGACAAATACAGAATATTGATGTACAAAAATGGGATACAAAAACTTGTAGGGTATAAGAATTTCAAAATGTAAATTGAAATTTTCTTGTTTTTTCTTACATACGTTTCATGACAATGCATTTATTGCAAATAATTTTCTCTTGAGTAATAAATTTTGAGAGTTGAACAAAAGTCAATTAGCTACCTTACCTACCAAAGTAACTGAAAATATTTAAAATTAGATGTGTTATGAGTCATGACTTCTGACTTTTTTGGCAAGAGACCCAATATGTTTTTTTATTTTTGTTAAAGGGCTTTTGGGAGAGACCAAATTGAAGAAGAAAAATTATTTATTAAGAAACTGCCACTTCTCTATTGACTTGGTCTTTTCCATTTTCACTGTTAAGGATCTCATGGGCTTTCTTAATAAAAATAAAAGCCCATACTGATGGGCTTCCGAAATATGAGAGCATTAATAATGATAGGTTCTCCACCACCGCTGAGAAAGCAGCCAAGATGGGCCAAACTATTGCTACTTATCTTATTGGGCCTTGTGAACTCATTAAGAATCATTTGCTTTCTTCCTAGTCCCCACTAGTTCGAATTCGAATGATATATTTTTCGCAATAGTTCTTCGATTTTGTCTTCTAGCATATTTTTAAATTAATGTTTTGTGTTTGCTTTTATTTTATTTCTATTTGGGTAATATTGCTCGTTATAAATACATTAATCCATATATTTAATTTGGTATATGATACAAGTAAAAAACTCTAATATATTTTGTGGTTAACGAAAACACGAATGCTTAATTTCATTTATTTATGGTATGGCTATATTTAAACTGAGGAAATGGTCTTATGAGAGTTATTATAGGTATAGAGGTAAATAACATATAATTCATATATATATGCATAATAACTTCACTACTTTATATTATTTTATCATTTTTTTTTCGATACTTCCAAAATCAACATAAAACTAATTTGTCGCGAGAAGCTTCACTGCAACGCATGCATATATAGTACAGTACGGTTAAATTTTATTTATTTATATATACAAATATATACACACATAACCTAGGTCCTACTAGCTTTAGTATAGAGGCAGAAAGATACAAAAACTTGAGTTAAATTTTTGTTTTCACCTTAACAAAAAAAAAAAATCACTCACGATGATAACAACAACTCAGTCTTTTTTACATTTTAAACTTTAATTCAATGATATTTATGAATAAAGTATTGAATAGAGTAAAATATTTGATAGTCAACTAAAACTTCAGTTAAGATAAAGTCCCATGTGACCACACAAGTTTCAACTATAGATTTTCATAACTAAGCAAGTAAATGGAGACATAAGTAACCTAGACTTAAGAAATAAAGAAAACGATAAATGAATAAAGATGTTTTTTCAAAAATTAAAAAAAAAACGAAAAAAGAATAGATAAACGAGAAAAGAGCATGCATGCAATGCAATGCAACTGAGAAGGCAGCAAATTTAAACATTCTTCTGTATCTTAGACTGCACCATGACCCAGAGAGTTTGAATCGATGGCTAGTGTAAGATTGATTGCTACATTTTTAGTGTAGTTTCTGAGCCTATCTATTGATTGTAGCCACACTAGGCACATAATACCTATAGCTACTTCACATATATTGGCATATACCTAGCTACTTTACATATATTATCTATGTATTTATCTATACACGTATATTGCATATGTGAGTATCTATACATGTGGATGTGATGGATTACGGACGTAGAATCCCGAGATAAATCGGAAGAAAGGTACGGGACGAAAGCTTTTTGCTTGACTGATCTGTCTCTGCGTGTGTCATGTTGGCTTTTAGCAATGCGAAAGATTTGTAAATAGTTAAAGTTCTCTTCACTTTGCTTTCTCTCTCTTTTTCTTTGTCTTAACCGGGACTTGTTCACATCGTTTGGTCGTGCTTCTAGTTTTTAGTTTTTATGTTATCACTAACCATTTCTTTTGGAGTGTAATCATCGTTTTGTTTTTACTTAATTAAGTCTTGATGATACTTAAAACATATACTTTTATAAGGATTATGTTTTGATTTTGATATTAGGCCATTAATTGCTAGTAATGGCCCTCTATACATATATTTATGCACATGCATGTGTATCTGTGTAAACATAGTAAACATGCATATATGTAAATCATGAGTCGTTGACAATAGCACACGTTGCTTCGAACGTAAAGACCCATCCATATCTTTTGTTATGATTACTTTACATATGCATCTTCAAATAGGCTAGTGCCCGTACGATCATACAATGGTTTAACACATGACATCATTAAACCAATGCAGATCAAGTTATAAATTCACCCATCTCTCCCTATATGATTTCTCTTTTTAGTAATCATTTAGGGTCAAAAAAAAAATATTAGGGTCACAATGAATTACAAGAAACGGTATAATGTATTAAATTTAATAAATTAATCTTTAAATGACATTTTTACGAATTATTACAGAAAAATAAATACAATGTTCTTTATATTATTAAATATTTAAATCAAAATATTACTAAACTATGTTGTAAGATATTGTGTTTAAGTTTTAAATAAAAATAAAGTTGACAAAAAAAATATTTAAATCAAAATAGTAAAATATTCGATATTAATAAATAAATATTTAATTTATGTTTTTTTAAATAAAGAAAATGGAAGTAATAGTTGATAGAAACTAGAGTGAAGCTGAAAATGTAAAGAGGAACTTTAACTAGTTAGGGGAATTCAGCTGGCATCTAACAGTCTCCATCTAGATCTAGTTACTTATTTCATTTTTACACTTTTATAACTTTATATATAATAAATAACATGTTGTATATATTTGGAACATCCTTTTTTATTTTGATTTTGAACAAACCAACCACAAAAACCCTTAAATAAACTCCATCCAATCCCCAATCCTCATAACAGCTAGCATCAGGCCAAAGTAGCTGAGAGTAGTAGATGAGCTCAGATAAAGGCTGCTCCAATCTCACTACACATTGTATCATATATTATTATCAAGACTCTCTCTCTCTCTTTCTGACCCATGTCCGGTTTCTATGTCCTCTCAATGTTTTATAGATTATTTATTTATTGCTTAATTATTGTAATCACACTTACATTGTGTATCCATAAATGGAAACTTTGTTAAACGTTCACCTTTTAATTTAGATCCAATAGTAGACATCTATTATGGTCCCTACCTCTCATCTTCTAACTAGTTTAACTTTTTGTCTTAATTGATTTCATTTAATATCATTTTTCATCTGCGATTCAGTACGATAATTTTTATATTTTAATTTGTATTTTATTCCGCACAAAACAAATAATTATAATGTTTTTTTTTAATTCTGGTTGATATTAACTAAATTTTAATTAGTCATTTCAATGTAGATACGACTAAAATGATAAAGGGACAAACGGATAAACTATGATAATAGGATCCATGTCGTTTAGACAATTCAAGATTCCACTTTCAAGAAGACTTTAAAAATTAAAAATTAGATAACAAGAAAATACCAAAAATAAAATAAAAGAAAAGTAGAGAAAATTTGTTAGAATTCAGAGGGAGTGATGATCTTGAAACCGATTGATGGGAATCTGAAGAGAGTGATTCACACGCTGCCGTAAAGCATCACCATCACGACCTTGTGATGATTCCAGCGGCGCACGGACGGTGGCGGAACCGGTCTGACCAATGGGTGCACCAACGCAAGAGTTGCTCGCTTCCATGGGACCTTCGGGCATATAGTTAACGGTGGTGGTGGGGAGGTTAGGGTTTGGAGAGATGCTTCTACTACCACGATAAGATTGGCTTAAGAAGTAGTCGTTCATATGATTNGGAACCATGTTTGTTGAGGAGGTTCCGGGGTATAGCATTGGTGATGAGTAAACCGACCGGTATATTGTTGGATCTCCGGTATGATAACTGCCAATGTCGACTCATTAATCATTATCACTAACCTCATTCATATGAGAATAAGCATATTTAATAACTTAGGTTAATTATAATATAAAGTTTTTAGAGGAATAGAAAGTACCCAAAAGGCGAAATTCCAGGTGGGGTTAAGGTAGCGTTACGGTATACCAATTGACGAGCTTGATTTAATGTCTCGTTCTCTCTTTCTTTAAATTAAGTTTAAAGAACCAAAAAACATCAAATTAATTTCACTCTTAAATGGAATTAGCTACATCTACTCGTGTTTAGTTTGTAGTCAAAACATGGATGTGACATCAATCATTTATCAAAGACAAATAACTTTTTGAAAAATTTGGGTTTAATTACACGAACTAAAAAGTGTGAATACATATATGAAATGTGGATTATATATGTGAGAGTTAAAAAGATATTGAAGGAGAGGGTATATATGTATATTAATAGACATACCTTGTCGGTGGCGATTCATGTGGCCACCAAGAGCTTGGGATTTGCAAAACTTGAGTGAACAAAATCGACACTCGTACACTTTCCCGCTCTCATCTTTCCCTTCTTTACTTCCTTTCTTCTTTCTTTGACCTAATTACCAACAAAAAAACTTATAATTATAATATTCAAAATTCCAACTACATATGTATATCCTTACGTTCATATATGTAGATATAACGTTAAAAGAACTAGGTTGCTATACATACCGGAGGAAGAACCTTCTTCGAGGGCTTGCTTATTGCCATCTTTAGAAAGTTCATCAGGAAGATTGTTGAGGTCTAAGTAATTCTCCTCATGCCTCCTGCCCAAAAAAAAAAGTGTGAATTTAAAGATTAGGAAATTAGAAGATATATAATCAAGAAAAAGGTTGTGTGGGGACATATACATAGTGGGAAAATGAGAGATTGGCGTGAGATAAGACTTCTCACAAAGAGCTATAATAATTAAGAATTTATATTATAAGACTTTTAGTTGGTGGCTACACTAACAAAAGGAAGATAAAATGTAGAGAGTAGTAAAAGTTAAAGAAGAGAGGTTTCAAAGTTTTCTATCAGTTTATCTGCCACAGCTCTCTCTCTCTTTCTCTCTCGCTGTGTGTGGAAACTAAATCAACAAAGTGGGGTCTCGTGACCTTAAAAGGATTGAGGTGTGTGTGTTGGGGTGGTGGTGAATGGTGATGGTTGATTAATTAAACAAGAGAGGAAGTGTTTGTGTTGATTGTGTTTGGGTGTGTGCATGTATGTATGAGTGTGAGGAAAGAGAGAGAGATGAGAGGGACATTTCCTGAGTGAAAGGAGATGCTAGGGCTACTAACCTAGAGACCCTATTACTATGCAATTAATTCATGTTAAAAAAAGACAAAGTCTTAATATTTTATGAACTACTTTTATGAAAAAGACCAATGAGTTTTGTTTTGTACATTTTGTGTATCTTCATACCGCAAATTAATGTATAAATCTCCTTTATAACTAGTTAAGTTAATCGTACATTTTCCATTTTTTGGATGATTAAAAAATTCTGAAATTTAAGTTCATAATCTCTTCCGATTTTGGTCGGGATTAGAGCAAAAATCGATTTGTATATAATTTGATTAATTTAATAAAGGCGTGCTAAAAGAAACAATTTGTCAAGAATGAATTAATGTTGAAAGACACATCAAGCGAATCATTGTCTCTTTGATCAAGAATCTTTCATGAATAGTTTGCAGCTTCAAGATCGTCCTTGATGGACTTGTGATCCTCACTTAAACACACAAAGGAAAAAACCAAGTATCTAAAAGAGAATAGATTTTATACTTTTAAGGACAATCAAAGACATGGCTAGTTCTATGGTCCTGCTGCTTTGAACAATACGTTTTGAGAAGTTTTACAATAAAATAAATGTATATAAATGTATGAAAACTGTTAGCTAACTAGTAAATGGTCCCCCATATATATATAGATGTAATGTAATGCTATAGCTAGGCCTCTCCTGGGCATTCACATCAATTTTTTAGATTTCAAATTGTTTTTTGTACCCTAGGGTTTTGCAAACGGGGACATGCAAGTGTTGCTATCACATGTAAACTAATTATTAGGACATTACTTGTTTTACTCATGTCTTATCTGGTTATTCTTCTTGTAAGTTGTAAATGATACTAATCACTAATTGATCCATGCAAACAAAAGTAAAACATTTGAACGCTATCAAACCAGTTTTGCTTGGGAAATTAGGGCTCGGTTCCTTACGTTAGTGACTGTTAACTTGTGCGCCATGAAAATGCTGTAGGAGCTCATGGAAATGCTTATGAAGGAAACAAAAATCTTGATTGATGCTATATAAAACTTCATCCATAAAAGAGAGATCAAGAACTCCAATATATCAACATAGTATATGGTTAAAAACCAAAAAAAACGTAGTGTATGTTTTTTTTATGTCAATTGTGTATGTTTAATAGACATTTATCTATACTTTGGTGAGAATCATATGTAGAGACTAGAGAGGTTCATGTTTCATAGTCACCAAAGCGTGCGACTCACGTGCCAAGTTGCTTGAAGGTCAAAGACAACGGTAGGCTTGTGCCGACCTACAAAAAAAATATTTGTCCAAAAAGTCAATCCTAACACCGTTATTTAACGGCGTCATGTTAATCAGTCTAAATGGTGACAAGACGGAGATTAATAATTTTGGGTTCATCAATTCAAAATTCAAAACCAATGAAAAGCCCAATCATAATCAACACTAACTAAGAACATCTTTTTTTTGTCACTTAGTTATCTCAACTTAACTAAATTTTGTATATGCAACTATACAAGTAATAAGAAGATAAGTTAAAGATTTGTTTTGTTTGATTTGCATAAGTGATGAGTAGGAGAGAGTAGAGAGAAGGGATCAGGTGAGAGAAGGACCACACTACTACTCCAAGACTGTCACGGCTAGTAAGCTATAAGACTTCCAAGATCACCCTCTTCATGTAACATCTGTAACTCTCTTTCGGACAATCATACTTTTTACTCCTTTCTCTTTTATGGTCCTTACTAGGCCTGGACAAAAAAACCTACCCGAGCAAGAAAAAGCGAATCCGACCCGAAAACCTTTACCCGAATCCGAATCCGTACCCGTGATTTTCTCCTATTGGAGTGTAAGTGTATGTACCCGTAGGTTTTGGGTAAAACCCTAACCCGATCCGAAACCCGAACGGGTACCCGAAAAACCCGAAATAAACTTAAGTATACTAAAAATTATAGATTTTAAAATTTTTTAGTTTGATGATATATTTTAGTTTAGGTATATAATAATTTCAGATATAATTTCAAGTTAATAGATTAATTTTTATATTTTTAGATATAAACTTACATAAATTATGTAATAGTTTTATATATTATTTTAATTCAATCAAGTAAGTTTAAAATTTTTAGTATAATTTTAGATTAACTCGGTAACAATTTTATATTTTCGACACCATTTCTATTAATCAAATGCAAAATTTAGGNCCGCCTGCCCGAACGCCCAGGGCTAGTCCTTACCTTCTTTTTCTTTTACATTTTCATTGTCTTTTTCCCTTTCTTTTGTTTGTAAATGTGGAAGAGAATAATGTTATTGTTTAACTCTAGTCTCATGGTTAAAATTGACATGAAGCTCATGATAACCTCTTAACTGTGACCAAGTTATTTTTAATATATTTTGTTTTCAATTTAATTAAATATTTATTTTTGCATCAAGAGACGTCTCACATCTACGGTCAGCCGTGAGTTGCATTGATGTATTCAAGAAAGTTAATGAAGAATGAAGTGTCTAGGGATAGAGTAACAGTGCTGCCATCTCAACCATTAGAGGTTCTCATCAGCTTCATCTCTTTTTAACCATGAGACTTGAGTTCAACAAGAAAACCACATTACTCTCTTCCACATTTACAAAATAAAGGGGAAAAGACAATAAAATGAAAAATAGAAGGAAAAAAATGAAAAAGAAAAAGAAGAGAAGGACCACGTAAGAGAAAGGAGTAAAAAGTATGATTGTCCGAAAGAGAGTTGCAGATGTTACATGAAGAGGGTGAGATTTGAAGTCATAGCTTACTAGCCGTGACAGTCTTGGAGTAGTAGTGTGGTCCTTCCCTCACCTGATCCCTTCTCTCTCCTACTCATCACTTATATGCAAATCAAACAAAACAAATCATTAACTTATGTTTTTATGACATGGTTGCACATCTCATGATTAATACGAAACTAATTAGTGGGCCTTATATGTTAATAAAGCCCATATTTGATTTTATGGCAGGACCTTTAATAAATAAAAATAAAACAGTGAAGAAATTGAACAAAAAGCGTTTTAACTTTCAGAAAACAAAAAATAACACAAATGGGCTAGTGATCCATCCATATATGGTGACACTTTGACTCTAAGCAGATATATTTTCTTAAAATGGGAGTAAAAGCCCAGTGGGCTTCTGAAAGTAACAAAATAATATTATGATTTATAATATTTTTTGTGGCCGTTTATGATTAAATTATTATGGGATTTTTTTCTTCTTCTTATGCGCTGTTAGGTATCTTCTGGAAAAAAGTATTTATACGAGTATTTATGAAAGTGGATATGCTTATCAAGTGGTGTTGTGATTGGGGACCCATCAATCAAATGCAATATACGCTGACGATATTCATTACAAAAAGGGTTATTATTACCAAATTATAACCTTTTTTTTTGTTAAAATAATTAATGGTTGGTCCTAAACAGGTACACTTAACAAGTACTTAGTCAGCTGAGGATAGGCATAACCAAAAAAGTAACGAGATTAATTTAATTTAATTATGTTTTAAATTTTAGAAAATAATAATTAGCTTCAAATAATTATCAAGAACTATATGGCAAGTAAACTCGTTAACGGTAACTAGTAAACGTGAATCGCCAAACGCTAAACGGAACAAAGACACGCGAACAAGCATTGTGGACCGTACACGTGGTTTATTAGTTTGACGAGTACGCGTGAGATCGAAGCATTTTTTTTTGCGTTTGAGGCGGTCCAGTCTCTTTGATATTTTATTGTCTTCAGTAAGATATTTTAACACACAAAAAAATTACATTAAAATTTATTACAATATTTGATAGAATCGCATGTACCGATGAGATTTCTCACGAGAGCAAGAGGGGACCGCTAACGTGGGTAGCTGATAACAAACTAAAATAACTATGTAATAAGAATAAATATATTTTGTTATGTAATAATAATAATATGGTTTAGATCTAAGATTCCTCCCACGCTCCTTCATAACCTTGTAATTAAACATTTTTTTGTATACTTTCAGTGGTGGGACCTAGAGTGATTGGAAATGTAAAGATAGTGGAGGAGCTATGTTCTATATTTAAAACTTAATTCATTCTTACACAAGATCTATTGTCTTAAATTTTAAGCATATGCACATGCTTACAAGTGCGACCGATTAAGTTTAGATTTGATATATAATTTATTTTTAGTAACCTATTACTTTATTACTATTATCTATTACATACAATTATATTCTAACTTTCATACTTGTAGTTTTAATAAAACTTTATACGTATATTTAAAAATATTTATATTTATTACACTTGCAAATTTTACTTTCTTGTGTTATATTTATCACAAATATAATTATATAAATAAAGAATATTACATTGCACAAATAAAAACAAAAATAGTTAATCTACCAAAATAAAAAGTTTTGTTGATCTTTTAAAGATATGAAAAATTTAATCAAACAATTTCCTTAAAATGCAAATAAATATTTTTGTTTTAAATAGATACAACGGATGAATCGACAAACTAATATATTTGCAAACTAGATCATTTGATTTTTGGAAATAATAATAATTTACTACAATTATTTTATACGCATTTAGCTAACGATATTAATTAAAAATAAAATATAAATTTTTTAAAATGCCTTACTGGATTCATAAGGGTAGTATGGGCCCTATAAATGAACAAGAGACATCTCTTTACCCATTCTCTTCTTCTCTCTCTCATTACCCTAAAAACACTGCCACACTCTTTCACGCCTTTCATCATCCTTCTTCTACTCAACCTCATCTTCTTCTACCTATTCACCATAGCTTCACTTTCCTTCACAAGTTGTACAGTTAAGGTAAACCACAACCTCTTCTCTCTATCTCTTAGATCGGTGAATCCTCTGTGTAGATCTGTAAATCTCGTTTCGAATTCACTTGTTCACAAAATTGACGGATCTATTCACCGAAACTATCTAATTTTGATTCATCGTTGTTTTCTTCATATTTGAAATTTTATCTTTGTTTTTTTCTGCTTCAGATCTGATTTTAACTAATATGTTTTTGAATTTATGAAACAGGTTTAAAAATTTTAATTAATTTTTTTTTCCGGTTCAAAGATGAATCACCCAAACGCTTTTGCTGCTGGTGGAGATTTGATAAGAAACTCCGTTTCAGTTGTTGAAAGAGAGCAAACCGTCATTTGCCCAAAACCACGTCGTATTGGTCTTCGTAACCATAACCTTCAACCACCGTCTCTGCGATGTTACTTCAGGTTTGATTCTCTTTTAATCCATTCATATTTTAAATTATCATTAATTTGACTTCAATCGTGATTTTTCCAACAGCAATCAATTGGAGTTATGTGAATCCAAAGCAGAGACTGATATTTTAGATATCATACTCACCAAGGTATTTAATTAATAATTATAACATTTTTGGTAGTTGAAGATTTGTAATTATACAAACTGGTTACGTCTTTGTAAGGGATCTTCGATCAATAAACCAAAATAAATCATTATAATAATAATAAAGTAAAATATATGAATAAAAATAAAGAGTAATCGTGTACGCATTAAAAATCATGTGATTTTGTTTTTTTTTAAATTCGAATAAGACGTTTCGTCTCGACTTAAATCGGTACAGCACATAATTAGTTAGTTGTGGGCCATTTCTATAAACATTTAATAAATATGCGTATTATTGTTATTATTATAAAGTATTATATATTAATGTTGATGATGTGTATTTTTCAGGATGGTGGCTATGGTTCAGAACAAGTTCGTCCGCAAGCATTAGACTCGCCGTCCCCTTTTTTATGTGGGTCGCCGCCGAGTAGAGTCTCTAACCCATTAACACAAGATGCTCGATTTAGAGATGAGATCATACCAATCTCTTCTTTACCCATCCCACATCCTCCGCTGAGTTTACCTCCGTCATCTCCTTCTGGAAGAAAAGGAGGATGTACTAGAGGTAATTTTGGTAATAGCCCAGCGGTTAGGATTGAAGGATTTGATTGCCTTGATAGGGATAGCAGAAACTGTTCTATCCCTGCCTTGGCATAAATAAAAGAACTCTTGGGATTTCATACATACTCTTTTGAATTAACTCAGAAGTAATGGATCGTAAATATATGTGTTAAGGATAAAGAGATGTGTGAGGGGGAAGAGTAAAGAAGTAAGAGTATGTATGATGATTGGTTCGATCGTTTTGAAGTTTTTTTTTGGTTAGGAGTGTAAATAGGTGACGGTTCGGTTCGGTTCAATTTTCTGGTTTTTTTTTGTGGGTTATTTTGTAAGTATTAAGTCAGAAATGAGTTTGTTTAAAGGGAAATAAAAGTTAGGTTAAGTATTTGGAAGGTCCTTTGTATAAAGTAAACAAGAGNTTTTTTTTTTTTTTTGTATTAGTCGGTTATGAAAGATGAGGAAAAAATTGTACAAGAAGAAATTAAAATGATATTTTAGTTTAATGTTTCTGAGACGTTGTGGTTTTTGAGAAAGAGATGATGTAATGAGTTAAAAAAGCTGTGGTACTGTTAAGTGCCATGTGTTACATTCACGTTGGTGTCTGTACTCAAAATATCTGGGTTTATCTTATTAACCTTTGTATAAAAATATTCTCCTTCGAAAAATAAGTTGTCTGAATGAAATAACAGTCTATTACACTATTGATTTTATTACAAGGGATATGCAAGTAAATAACGTAATAAAAGAGAATAATTTAAATAGTGAAAAAAGATAAATAAGATGCGGGTCTCAGCGACTTCTACGCTTTCGGCTACAAGAATATAGTCAGATCTGTGAAAGCTTCACTGACACTCTGCTACTTGCTGCACTATTCTTTTTATTTCTTATTTTTATTTTTTTGACATATTTTTATTACTTTTTTTATTTTTTGTATAAATAAAATTGAGTAATATTTTTATAAATAAAAGTTTGGAGACGCGAAAGGATGTGCAAAAATGTGGGCGACCCATCAAAGGACGAAAGAGAAGGGACCA
The DNA here is from genome assembly GCA_000411055.1 of Leavenworthia alabamica. Taxonomy (NCBI): domain Eukaryota; kingdom Viridiplantae; phylum Streptophyta; class Magnoliopsida; order Brassicales; family Brassicaceae; genus Leavenworthia; species Leavenworthia alabamica. The sequence goes on along the minus strand of KE158465.1, from coordinate 143,617 downwards.
GTAAGAAGTTGTTATGTCTCGTAAATTGTGAAGACATTGTCACATGACTTTTGTCTCCCTCTCCCTTCCCACTTCTTAATTATTATCCTCACAAATCTTCTCTATTATTTTAGCATTTAACATTTACACCCTTACAAAATTGTGAACCTGTACATGTTTTTGTTTTCTGAATAATATCGGCAGTTGACTTACCACTTCTTGAATCCTTATCAACTTAGAAACTATAAATTTATTCTAAAATATTATGTGAACAGTTACATGAAATTTTAATATATTTATACTGTACATACTTTTAATTGGTTTGATAGAAATGTCAATTAATTATATGGGCTCTAGACTCTACAAGGCCACCAGATAAGACTCCATAGATTTATAGTATGGCCCATATAAGTTTTGTATCGTTTAGCCCATTAATAACGAGATAATGGACAACGAATAATATATACGATGGAAATTAATAGTTACCACATGATATCAAACTTTAAAGTAAAAGATATTTATCTGCTTTTAAATTTGGGATAATGTTGGAAATGTTAAGTCGGCATCAATGATCCTATTCATATGCAGATATTTCGAATTGTGAAACTTTATATTTTTGTTTTTATTATTTACATTATATATTATAGTATTATACTTTATGAAACTCACATATACATAACTTTAATATCCCTTATGCATGTTAATTATTTTTCGTCACATATTATTATTTTCAGTATCAAAATGTCCAACCCAATACTTTATTGGCCATATATAATTAAATACGTTGTCGAAAGTATCATTTTATAATTATATAAATTGATAATGAGACTTGTCAACCAATAGAAATTAGACAGAGGGAAGCTCCACTTGCCACGATATTTTTCAAACTTGAATCTTTCAATATCCTAAAATATACATTTTTTTTGTCTTTTTCTTTTACATTATCATTTTTATTTTTAGAAATTATTTTATCTTTTCTGATCCATTTTGGGTAGCTACACCCCCACTAGAAAAACATAACATATACACGTTGTCATAGTTAAAATAAAAGTTGTCGACCAAAACCAAATTAAATAAAGTTTGTTTCCAATATAGGTTTTGGAATTCCTGAAAACGCTCTAATGTTTTGTTTCCAGCTCAATTCTTTCCTTTTTATAAAGATTGTATAGTTTATATTTCTCAATTTATTAAGAATTACAAACTATTCATTTACTTTATATAACTTACTAAATATTAAGATTAATTTTAAAATTTAACATTTATTATAGAAATGTTGCATAAAATATATCAGATGACTAGAAAAAAAACAATAGTAGATTTATGGTTAAACATTGTAACTATATTTTTCAGTACGGTTAAAGAATTTTGAAGTAAAAAATGAGATTTTTTTTTATCTTAATTCGTCTACAATTAATCATTTTTGTTGCTTTAGTTGTTATGTCAATATATTTCCTATTATATATATGCTCACTGCATTTATAGATTTTAAGTACCAAATTATTAACGTATATTTTTACTTAAAACATTACATAACAACATGTAATTTAGATATAAAATAAGAACATTAAAGGATATTTTAGTTTTATGAACAATATTATGTTATATTTAATGCAATACAATTTATAATCCTTTTTTCTATTAAAAAAAAAAGACAACATGTTTTTTTTCTTTTAAGACCAGAACCAGAGTTATCTCATGCATTCAGAAGAAGAAAAAAGAGTAGATAAATCTCCAAGACTTTGATAAGTACAAGTTACCAATTAGGCAACTACACTTTAGCTAACACGAATTAAATTTACTAATTAAAAGAGGATTGTGGCGTGAGAAGTAATCTGAAGAAGACGTGGCTTGATATCAACGAATAGAAAACGCCGTCGACACAGTTGAGTTAAAAAGTCATTGGATACCAACTCTCTCTATCATAGATTCACTTTTTGAGTACAAGTACTGTTATCTAGGCACTTTGTTAACTTCTTCTATAGACACTAAGTTTGGTCTAAGGTATTAAACTATTCTTATATGTTTTTCTATTGCTTCTTTTGTGTTAATGGGTTTTAAATTTTATTTAGTTTAAAGCTGAAGAAAATGCATTTTACAGCTTTTAGTATGTAGTTTTACTTTTATTTAATATCAGTTCTTACATCTTTAGATATTTTAGTTTAACCACTCCATAGATATTTGAAGAGTGGAGATAAAGAAGAAAAAAAGACAGGTAAGGCAAAAGGAAGAAGACAGATGTCATGAGTGTGACGTAAGGCTACTTAGTTTAACGTGAAACCTATGTCGGTAAAACAATTCAAAATCTTTTTTTTTTTTTTTCGTGTTAAAGACTCTCCAAGTCTCTATCAATATCCAAAGCCCATATATGTCTTCTTCCACTAGCCACTTCCTCTACTTCTCCTTATAAATATCTTCTGACTTCATTCTTTATTTTAAACATCACACCAATCATATGAAAAGACAAAAACGAGAGATGGAGGAAGAGGGAACTGATCATCATTATCAAGAAAAAGAGGGGACGACTGATAATTCATTAGCTACTGCAGCGATGGCGGTTGCAGTTGCTGCTGCAGCGGCAACAGCGGTGGAGGAGGAGGAGGTATGGTGGGGAGGTGGAGTGGAGGAGGAGATGACGTGGAGTACTGTGTGGTTACCTTTTTGGGACGTTGAGTTCGTTGAAAGAAACTATGGTGTCTTGTTCAATGATGTTGTATGGGACGATGATATTTGGAACCTCAAGAATATGACTCATCCCTCATAGTTAGTTCTAAACAAAATAATGGGAGTTATGGTTCCTTCTTGATCATTTTCCTTTAAGGATCCTCCAATGGAGTTATGAGTTGGTCAGTTTAATAACTATGTTCATATCTTAATATATGACACTTTAAGGATCTATATATTCTTGTCGAAGTCAACTGAATTATGGTTTCCGTTTGGTTTTGAGTCATTAATTATTACTAATTTATCAGACAGAACTAAAGTTATATATACCCAACAAAAACCAAGTTGTTTGTTAGGTTTGGTTCGTTTTAATTACGCTATATCATATAGTCATATACTACTATAATTGATAGAAATCGAATAAGGATCGGGTTTTTTCGATTCGGTTCAGAAAATATCAGTTTTATACCGGATAAATTAGACAAGAAATATTAACCTCGAATATAGAAATATCATTAAAAAAATAGTTAACTTAGAATTAAAATTTGGGCAAATAATCACCAATATAATTAAAAAATTTAGAATATTTTGATTTATTTAAGTATTTTTGGTTATTTTGATCTAATATAATTGGATTTACCATTGTAATTTTTGGTAAATGGGTTATATAAATTTAAATTAATATATTTAGAAATGGGGAACTTGTATAATGAAACTGATGCACTGAACTTAAGCTCAATGTTGAATGTACTATCTTCAACACTTGAGACGAATCTGTGCCTCGTACCACATTGACTTATTATGCTCATGATACACCATTGCTGCCACCTTTTAATCCTAGTGTAAACTTAATTTCATTTTAAGACATGTAGTTTTAATTTAAGGACAAGTCTTTGTTTGTCAACTTCTACTTAATGAGTGTATACTTTCATGTACAAGTGAAAGTTTCCAGTCGAAGAGGGATACAAAAATCATTTTGGGAATTTATGCATAAAACAACAAATTTCACAACTCACGTGATCAGCTCCTAATCTCATTTTTTTGGCTTTATGTTACTTTCATTTTTGGACCGTTTATTCGTTGATATAAGTCAAGATTTAGCTTAATTCCAATTTATTTAGATCTTAGGTTTCCTTTTGTTATTTGGATCTTGGGCATAGTTTAAAAACTGTTCATCCACTTATATTACTCATTTCATTTCATAACTTTAATCATGAAAAACATGTGATTATATTTATTCATTTAATTAAATTGTACACTCTCAAACTATATAGTTACAAATCATTAATTGAAATGCCGACATATATATAATAGTGGGAGTGTTACATGTTTCTGATGAGAATCTAGAATGGACCTAGACACAATGCTTGCTCTAGCTACAAGTTGATCAAGCATGCGTTTTAGACCTTATAAAACAAGTGTTCTCTTATATAATTTTAACCGGATTATAAAGTCTTATGTGAGTTTTAACTTTTAACTTATTATATAATTAGTTCAGTGTTCTCTTATGTGAGTTTTGATATTTAGTTTGCTACTTGTTCCCAATTATAAAACAAGTTACTTATTTATGAAAATATTGGGTTGGTTTTAATTTCAAGCCCAATAGATTTTTTAAGAAAGTCCATTCTGTTGTTGGTGAAACTATATTTATCCAAAAAAAAACAATTATTTATTATTTTGGACTTACTGAAAAAGAGCCAGTAATTAAATCGATTGTGACTTAAATTATTTAATTAAGACTAACTTTACAAAAAAATAATTTAATATGATTCTAAAGAAATTTAAAATTTAAATTTTGGTCTGTGAATTCTTTTTAAAGAAATTGTAGAAATTAAGGGAAAATAAAAGTATAATGGCTAAAATTAAAAATAAATTTTAACCGACTGAAAATTATTTATTTGTGTTTCAAGAGCATCAAAATTGAAACCAAACTAAAATCAAATATCTAAACCGGTTTATATTTAACCAGTATAGAGACTCTTATTCACAAACAATACACAGAAACTATATGGCAGTAAATGAACTAGGTACTAATATATGACCTCCCTAATATCCTGGAATTAAAAAGGGGTATTATAGGTATTGAGGATTTTTTTGTTTCACGTGTATTTCACGTGCCTCGCTTCTGCTTAATATTTGGTTTTGTTTCAGACAATTTAAGACGCATAGATTTTTTTCTTTTGGTTAGTTTTTTTTTTGTCGGTATCAACTCTGAGTGGTTCTCGTGCATGTCTCCCACTTTTCATCTCCAAAGTTTCCTCGTATCTCTCTACCTTTGGATCTCTGCTGACACTCGAACTATGTATATACCCTCACATTATTATCTTTCATTTTTTTTACCTTAATTTGAATTTCAACATTAGTTTGAGTTGGTTAAGTATTGATGTTCCAATTTGGTTAGAGCTCTTATTTGAAGTTGATAAGCCAAATGTGTACCCTCTTTTAATTAATTAATTAATAATGAATGAAAAGTTTGAGATTCATGAGAGGCCTTGGAACCAATTAGTAGTGATTGGCATTTGGTTGATTAGGTTAGATTCAGATTAGAAAATTTGGTATTTCAGTATTTTAGTTTTTTTTTTAAACTATCAATTTAAATTTTAAATTTTGGTTTATTTTTATTAATTCTATTCAGTTTTGGATATAAAAAACATATTAATCATTTTTTAATTTTTAAGTTTGATTTTAAGTTAAAATAACTGTTTATTTTTATTTTTTGGTTTGTTAGGTTAGGTTTAGGATATAAATAAATAAAAAATTAAATAAAATTTAAAAAAATAGATTTGATTTTATAAGTTTGGTTCGACTTTTTTTGTCCATGACTACCAACGAGGATATGATGAAGATTGAGATACGAGCGTTAAGATTTTCATTGGGCGAGAAGTAATTACGAGTATAGATCACGGTAATTAGTGGTAATAGATAACACGAAACACACAACAATTCAAATGGTTTTCACGTTTAGCACGTGTACCGCACATCCAAGATTCGAATCTAGTAGTTGCAGTATAACTAGTACCTACAATTAGTACAATTTAGTACAAATTTAATTTAGTATAACTACGATAAAACTTGATATAATTTTATCATGATGTTTAAAATGTGTAAGTATATATAATTGTAAATATAAATGATCCTAAGAAAACACATAAACTCATATGATAAAGGCTTGTATTCAAAAATGTAGAGTTCTGATCTAATACAACTTGGTATATATTTAATACAATTATGTTATAACTTTAATCTTTACAATAAAATAAAACTATTTTTTAATTTTAAAATAAATAGAATGTATGTAAATTAATTAGATGTAATAAGATTATTACTAAACAAGTAAGTGTTCTTAGTCATTTAGTCCCAACTCAAATCTTCAACAAGGAGAAAATGGGAAAATGTAAACAAAGAGAGAGTGTGAGAAAAATTGGCATTCCCAAAGATGAAACTCCCCAACTCTTGCCCAAAACAAAATGCCAAAAACTTCACTTGAAACTGAAACACATAAACCTCTTTGCCCCTCATTTCTTGGTCTTTTTCTTTAACTTTTGAGAAATAAAAACAAATATTTTATTAATTCTGTTTTGTGAAAGTAATTATTAATTAATTTAAATATATTTTAATTTATTTTTACTCAGCATGGACGGCACCTGTTGATTCCACCACTTTCTCCAAGAAACTCAAAAAATTAAATTAAAAAAAAATACAACCAAGTCATTCTCTTATGACTCATGAGTCATGAGTAACTTCTTCCTTATAAATACTAGATGTCCACAACTTCACTAAACACAAACGCATCTCATACGAATATGAGAATCAGCTGCAATGGGTGTAGAGTCCTACGCAAAGGTTGCGACCGCAATTGCGTCATAAGACCATGCCTTCATTGGATCAAATCCGCAGATTCCCAAGCCAATGCTACACTTTTCCTTGCCAAATTCTACGGTCGAGCTGGTCTTATTAACCTCATTGAAGCTGGTCCTGACCATCTTCGTCCAGGTACACACTCAAAGCAAATGAATTCTTCTTTACTTTTACTATGTGTTTTAGATTCTATCACACAATACTTACATGCAAACACAAACACACATCAGTTAAAGATAGGGACATTTGTCGTAACTTGTATTTTGTAAATTTTGTAGCAATATTTAGGTCACTTCTGTTTGAAGCGTGTGGTCGGATCGTGAACCCTGTGGATGGTTCGGTGGGTTTGATGTGGTCAGGCAACTGGGCCCAGTGTCAGGCAGCTGTTGATGCTGTGCTCAACGGCTTACCCATCAGTAGCACACATCTTCCTAGTGCACTCGCGTCACATCAGATCAGTCCTCCTCAAAGGACTTATGACATACGCCACGTAGCCAAAGATCCAAAACCAACAACCGGAGGCGAGACCAAGACACAAACTGGCCAGTTCAAACGCCTTGATGAGTCCGTGATCCAACAAGGGGAATGTAGTCATGACACGTGGCAACTCCCAAGTTCTGGTGTTACGCATGGCTTTGATCGAAGGGAAGCTCCATTTAATGAAAGTTCGAGTCATGGGTTTGATGATCAAGTCGATACCAACGAGGTTGGCTTAGAGCTTAGACTTGGTTAAACAATGAGAAAACATTATAGCCCGTATTATTATCATAGTTCTATCTTTTAATTAATAATTTCACTTTCTAGGGGAACAAAATCGAACTTGGTCTACTGGTTTATGTGTATAAAATGGTATTTAATGTGAATCATTAAGTTATTCTTATTTAATACACCATAAATTATTAATTACAGCACCAAGAGCTAAAAAAATACACAAATAAGAAAGCAGAGATTCAAGTATATGCAGAGCAAATAAATACAAACATAAATGCTTCGCTATACTTCACTCTAACTTCCATTTTCCCAATCACCTTTAAACCAAGTCCCAACACCAAATCAACCTAAACCGGTATAACAAATCAAACCATTACCAAACCGCTAAACACGTGTCAGTTTATAGTTTGACAACTTCAGGGATAAATACAGGGTATCGATCAATACAATCAAACCACGGTCCATCTTTAGGTGTCTTAATCGTACGGTTACATTTCCATACAGCTGAGTTACACTTGAAACCGCTTCCAAACGCGATTTGCCAAACTCGATCGCCTCTTCTCATTCTCCCTTTAGACTCTATGTAACTAAGCTCGTACCATAACGATGACGATGACGTGTTTCCAAAACGATGCAGTGTCATTCTTGAGGCTTCAACGTGTTCTCCTGATAGTTGTAGATTCTTTTGAAGCTCATCGATCACTGCTCTGCCTCCGGCGTGGATGCAGAAGTGTTCGAAGGCTAGCTTAAAATCTGGTATATATGGTTTCAATTTTGGGTTCAAGATTTTTCTCCCGATTAGAGATAAGAGGAAGAGAAGCTGTTCAGACGCCGGTAGAACCAAAGGACCTGTTGAGTCAAATTAAAATTCATAAATCAAACCGAACCGAACCATAACAAACCAAACTGTTGTATATTTAATAATATTAACCAAACTAAATTTAATGCAACCACCATAGCACATATATAATATACTTATCAAATATAACATGTAGTTGAGTTTACTGATTAATAATATATGTGACTAAATATTTTATAAACCGAAAATAACTCAAACCAAACAAATTAGATATGAACCTAAACCGAAATAGTTGAATTCTATCACGTAATAAATTTCAACCGTTTATATTATTGTCATGGTATGAAAATGTGACATAATTATATGTATAATTTAATTATTACCTATAGTGGTTATATTAGCCTTGAGTGCTTCACCAGCAATGGCCATGAGATCTTTGGACAAGTTGATACCAATGTGTGCTTCTTTATCTTCCTGTTCATAGACACAATAGTAAGACTTG
>KE158465.1:123923-134561 GCA_000411055.1 Leavenworthia alabamica | reverse complement strand
GATCGATTGAGATCAGGCCCGCGCTGCAGCCCATCCCAAAAAGATTAAAGCTTTTGATATTACTCCTTAGCTTATATTTATTTATGACCATAGCTGAGAGTGATGGGGTTGGAGAGAAGAGAGAACAATTAACGACGAGGATGTCAACGTCTTTAGGGTTTAGACTCGTTTTCTTGAAGAGATCATCCATGGCCGTGAAGATAACCATCTGAGCCTCGCTTCTAGCTGCATCCATAGTTGGTGTTGGAGGAATATAATGAATAGCTGGAGGAAGACAAGTCTCTTCACCAAGACCAGAACGTTCAAGGATTCTCATTTGGAACTCAACGCTCTTAGGCTTGTCCTTAAGGATCAAACGAGAGTGTTCCACGAAAGTTGCAAAGGGGACACGACACGAGACAGGTGGCTTGTAACATGAGTAGTCAACAAGGTAGACAGTACGTGGCTTGGACATGAAGTAAACGGTAGAGATAAAGATAACAAAGAAGGAAGAACAAAGAATCTGAATTAGGTCAAACTGAAGTGAATTCCAAACATTAAGAATCTCTTCTGGACCCATCCGAAGAAGCTCAACGGCGATGACAACCATGATTGGGATCAAAAGAAAACTCAAGAAATAGTTGACCAAGTATTGGTAACCAAGTTTCACATACTTGAGCTTCACCGAGCTAGAGAACTCTGGCATCGGTGGCTGACACATCTTGGGAGAGTTATAATTAAAGTAATATATGTTTGTATTATTGTGATTAGGGTTTGGAAGATGAGTTAATGAAGAAGAGAGAGGGAGAGAAGGTGAAGGATATAAAGGCAAAGCAGGGAAGGGGTTAGATGACACATGAGAGGAGTTAATGAAGAGACCAACGTCACCCAACGCTCTAGCTTTGCTCTCTAATTAATTTTGTCTTTCTTTTTTTGTTACATTTTAAATTATGAGAATAATATGTTGTATTACTTCTCTTCAATTTCTAGTTTTAACTAGACAAAAGCAAGTGATGCTAGCGAATGATAAGGACCGTTCCCTTTTGATATAATTTTTTTCAGTGTCACAAAAAATTTGTTGTTGTGAGTGAAAAAAACAGCAATACGTGTCAGCTTTTAATTTGTCGAGATCAAAGTGTTTGGTAACTACTTTGATTTGATGATCACTTAGCCCGGTACGCGAAAAATCGTACGGTTCTATGGGAGGAAAAAGTAACCCTAAGTAAGACATTTTCAATACATATTAGAGTGTGCAGATATTGTATTTTAACAAAGCCAAATAGCTGTTTATAATTAGAGATAAAATTATGATTATAATTTGATTTTAATAAGGATATATATCATTGTTTATACCCGTTTTCTTAAATGACGAATTGTATAACCAAATCGTTTGTGGTAAAATTTGGTAATATTTGCCACAATCGTATAGGTCTCTAAGGGGTGAGTGATACAAGAACCGTGTAGGTCTCTGAGGGTGTGATAGAACCGTGTAGCATTCTCTTAGGAGGTTTTCATAAAACTTCTATTACATTTACCAATAATATAAATTTACATAAACAATTCAATAAAAATATTAATACCTTATTTCCCAAAAAAATCAAAATTGCAATTAAATGACATATAACAAAACAAAAATACATCTACGGTCCTAACATGAAAACTAAAAATATATAGATTTAGAATAAAGAAAGATTATTAAAAAATTTGGTGGCTTGCAAATTTATCATATATGAAGTTCCCCTAAGTTGGGCTCAAAATTAAAGTGGGAAAACACGAAGGGAAATCAAACAGTAGTTACAATGTTTGACTTGGAAAGTGCAACAAGACAAATCTTGAAGATACATGAGTTTGGAAAACATGAAGGAAATCAAACAGTAGTTAAGATGGTTCCACTTGGAAACAGAAAGAAGACAAATCTTGAGATCCCATGGTTTCACATATAGAGACGATCCACCCTCTAATGAAGTTCAAATCTTTTCTGCTATGATTATTTTTGCCAATCATAAATTCATGTGTTACACATTTATAAGATACCATCTGTTATCGGTAGTTCTATTTGATATTTTTTTAATTAAAAGTATTTTGGTTTGGATATTTTATATGCTTATTTGTTATAGGATTTGTGTTCCTGAAAAATCACTTAAAAAAATCATTTATTGTTTATTAAAGAGAATCATTTTATTTAATTAATATAATAATATAACAAATATCTATTGTTTAACTTATAAAATAATATTCTCTATAAATTAATAAATACATTGATCTCAATATTATTAATTTATAATAGTTTTACTATACAAACATTCAAAACTATTTCAGCAATTTAGTTATCTAATTATACCTTACAACATAAATATAATACAAAGGCCCCACACAAATATAATATGATGTGATAAAATCAATATACGTATACTCGGACCAAACAGCTGCCAACTAACTTATAAGACGTTTAACAAAATTAAATAAATGTATATTATTATTATTTAAAATATACACGTGTCTTTAGAGTACTGACGATTGATAACATCATCAGTTCATCACAACACACATAGACATGGGCCACATGGATATTACATTACACGCCGTGTATATCTCAAGAGTTCGTAAGAGCCCAATGGGCCCTTAGAAAATTCATCATTACCTAACAAATCAAAAGATGGGCTATTTGATTTTAGTCCAAATCATATATCTTAACTCAAACATCTCACATTTGAAGCGCACACCACACACTTCGTGAAAATAATAAAATAAAATAAAATAAAGAATCTCATATCTCCAACGTGAATCACCAACTCTCATTTACCTAACCACAAATATCACATTATTAATCTCTCTGTTTCAGCCATTTTCAAAATCAATTTCGTTGCAGACACGAAGATGGCTGAGTACTTAGTAACTGGAGGAACTGGTTTCATTGCTTCTTACATCATCAAATCACTTCTCCAACTCGGACACACTGTTCGAACCACTGTCCGAAATCCTCGTACATCCCCTATCTATCTCACACAAAACACTCCATTTTATCTGTGTTTGATTTGATTTTGTTGTGTGTTTAGTGGATGAGGAAAAGGTTGGTTTCTTATGGGAATTTGAAGGAGCAAAACAAAGGTTAAAGATTCTTCAAGCTGATCTAACGATAGAAGGAAGCTTTGACGAAGCAGTGAACGGTGTAGATGGAGTATTCCACACGGCGTCCCCTGTTCTTGTTCCACAAGATCACAACATTCAAGAAACATTAGTTAATCCAATCATTAAAGGCACAACTAATGTGTTAACCTCTTGTGCTAAATCTAAAACCACTTTGAAAAGAATTGTTCTTACATCTTCTTGTTCTTCAATACGTTACCGTTTTGATGCTACTAAAGCTTCTCCTCTCAACGAGTCTCATTGGACTGATCCTGAGTATTGTAAACATTTCAACGTGAGTCACACGTCTTCTCTTTACTCACCCTTTGATGGTTCATTGATAGTGTTGTTTTGTGTACAGCTTTGGTATGGATATGCAAAGACTCTAGGAGAAAGAGAGGCTTGGAAGATAGCTAAAGAGAAAGGATTAGACTTAGTAGTTGTGAATCCTTCATTTGTGGTTGGTCCTTTACTTGGACCAAAACCTACAAGTACTCTACTTGTGATCCTTGCTATAGTCAAAGGTCTTGCTGGAGAGTATCCAAATTTGACAGTTGGGTTTGTACATATAGATGATGTAGTTGCTACACATGTTTTAGCTATGGAAGAGACAAAAGCATCAGGGAGGATTATATGTTCAAGTTCTGTAGCTCATTGGTCTGAGATCATTGAGTTGTTAAGAAACAAGTATCCTAATTATCCATTAGAGAAGAAGTAAATATTATTTTCTTCTTTAGAGCTCACACTCATAGGTTATATCATTTGGTTGGTTGGGTTGATTCTTTTGTGTTTTGTTTCAGGTGTAGTAACAAAGAAGGTGATAATAATCCTCATAGTATGGATACAAGGAAGATACATGAATTGGGATTTGGATCTTTCAAGTCAATATCTGAGATGTTTGATGATTGTATCAGCAGTTTTCAGAAGAAGGGTCTTCTCTGATTATATCATCTTATCATATTATCTATGTCAATGGATCGAACTACTTCTTTAGTTTATGACTCTAGTTTAATAAATTCAATAATACTATATAAGTTGGTTTTGATCAATCTCTTGTTCTAATCTTATAAGCATTAGCAAATGTTCGAAGTGGTACCATAATAAATCATACTTGTCATATAGGGCAGTTAAAATCAAGAAATGAACAATAAAATGGCTTCAAATTCACAGTGACCAAACTTATTTTAACGAACTGGGCCTTTAAGCTAATGGCCAAAAGCATTAATGGGCCATAGATGCATTCATGGGCCATAGATGCATTCATGGTTAAAAAAACACCTCAACAAAAGAAAAAGGTTAATGTTTTTATTTTTTAACATGATAATTCTCTATTTCAACAATAATGAATGTAAAAAAAAAACTATGTTGGGTATAAAATCAAGAATAATTTTTTTTTTCAAGAATAAAATTTTTAAATCCACAATTATTTTATTTAGTGGATTTTAAAAAACTATGTAAACAAATCCCACTTGGCCATATTATGGAAAATAATATCCCTTACTTAATATAATATGAAAGGTTAAATTGTATAATCACAAGATCCTCTGCACCATCACCGCATTGAAGCTCCCTTTGTTATACCACTAGATCACGTGCTTGAGACATGGTTCTTGCACGTACATAAAAAGATAATACAAAAGCATGTGCAACCACAAAGTAGTAGGAGAGTGTTACTATTTAGTACTAATACTATACTTATACATACACTCTCGTCCTTTGACTTTTCCTCACTCCCCAAAAATATATCATTATTCCAATTAAATTCTAAAATGCGATACAGCTGTTATAATAAAATATTTGGAATTAATAAGAAAGCTTCTGACAAAACCAAACCCCTTCCCTGACTTGTTGCCACTTCCGTGCAAAACCCTCTTTAATTCCCACTGTCTTAACTATTCAACCTCTTCTTCCTCAAAAAAGACAATAATTTAATTAAAACACTTTAATATTTTGATTAATTTTGTGAAGGTCGCGGCGAATAAACATAGAAACAGTGACCACTAAATTCATGCATTTGTCTCTTTCTATTAGATTCTATGAATCACAAAACACGTCAGAATCTAACGCCCAACTGGTAACGGATTAAATTGAACAAGACAAGTCGATAATAACAATGAACAAAACACAAATTTTTATAAAACTCCTAAATTGCAAAACCCGGCTTTAAGTTTTAAGATCTTACAGTCTCCGGAACAAACTTACTTATGTGTTGTTGTCTTAAGTACTAAAAAACATTTAAAAAAAAAAACAAAAGACTCTTTTCTCACTGTGAAAACATATTCCTATGAAGCTGCAAAACTTTTGAATGAGCAAGCTGTAATGTTGAGAGGAGCTGGTTGATCAAGGAAACCGAAATTGGAATCCGCTAGCTCGAGCTCGGGGAAGTCGAAATCTGGTAGTTCGCTTGGACCATTGTCTTCAAATCCATGAATATCATCAAGTAAACCAAAGTCATCATTGAGCTGATCATCAAGGAAACAATCAAAGTCTAGATCAAGATTCCCCTCTGTAAAGAAACCAAGATCAGGGATTTGGAGATCACTAAAGTCGAAATCAAACAGCTTTTCCTTGTTTCCACCAGCATTTGGAGTTGGAGTTGTTGTAGTAGTAGTAATGGTGACTTCTTTAGTGATAACAGCATCTTCAGTGTTGACAGAAGTAAGAACAGAAGCAGAAGTATCCTCTTGCTCAACAGGAACAACAGGTGAAGAACGAGAGCATTGACTAGTCTCAGTTGAAGACTTGACCATCTCAGAAGCAGAAGCAGAAGCAACAAGAGCATCAAACTCAAGCTTCTTAACATCATAAGCTTGAGCAGCTTGTTCAAGAGTATCAAAAGTACCTAACCAAGTCCTAGTTTTAGTAATAGGATGTCTAATCTCAGCAGCCCACTTCCCCCATTTCCTTTGCCTAACACCAACAGGTTTCTTCTTAATCAACACGTTAGGAGGCGAAGCTATAGCAGCACCTTTCTTGGTAACAGTTTTAGTACTGTCTTGAGAAGACGAACCTTCAGAAACATCAGAAGAAGCTTCCTTAGCTGGAAAGTTAACCTCATGAACAATCCTTTTCACTTTCCTAGGCTTAGTAAACATAAACTCATCCTCATCACAAGATGAATCATCATCAGTAGCATAAGGATCATTCACAATGATCCTAACTTTTCTCAAAGGTTGAGACTCTTGAGGATGGGATGTGCTTCTCTTAGCTTTCTTCTTCATCTCAGTAACCACACTCAAAGACTGAACTTTTCTAATACCAACCATTGTTCTTATCAAACCCAATCCTCACCCAGAAAATAAATAAATAAAAATACACTCAAAGGTCAAAACTTTTCTATCAAACTAAATCTCAACGAACTATGAAAAATGAAAACTTTTGTTGCTTTATGTGAAAACCACCAAAAACATCAACGCCAGAACAATTCCTGTTTACAAAAACAAAAAATAATCTCAGATCGGAGAAAAACACAATAAAAAAATGAATGTTTTATTTATTTATGATAATAAAAATGAAACCTTTTAGGTCTTAAGCGCATGGAAAGAGAAGGAGTCTCAAGAACAAGCCTCTGCTTACAGCAGAAGTGAAGAGCTTTAACCAAACAAGTTTTTAATGAAAACGATGACGATGAACAAGCTGATGTTGTTGATGATGATGAAATCGAAAAAGAGATGTTGTTAATCAAAGACAAAATCACAGTCGATTCAAACTCAGCCGACATAAATCCGCGTTACAAACGCCTTTTTTGTTGTTGTTGATAATACAAACCTAAGAACCGAACCTTTATCACTGTAAGAAACAGAAAATAAAACAAAAGTGAGAAACAGAAAATAAAATAAAAAAAAAACTCAGATTAGCTTAAACCCTGAAGAACAAAAGATAAATCTGGGGTTGAAGAACAACTTATAGTGTTTAAAAAACAAAAACTCAATACAATACCTCTCAGAGAAAACGCAAATCTCAAAAAAAACATAACAATAAACAAATCACAAGGAAGAAGATAAATAGTTATGAACAAACACAGAAGATAAATAAAATATTATTTTTTTTATCTAACCTTTTCTTATTGTTTTCTTCTCTGTCTCTTTTTTTTCTTGTGAGAGTGAGCTTTCACGCTCTTTATATTCTGATTTTTTTCACTTTCTTCAATGACGGTCAAAAGAAACAATTATAGCAAATATAATATTACAGATAATATTTATTAAATTATAACAGCCAATTAAGAACTGTAATTATGTTAAAATAGTAAAATATCTAACTTTTTTTGGCATTACTCTTCCAAATTTATAGCCAATTTATATTCATTGACCTGTTGAGATTTCTTGTGATTTTTATTCAATACAAAATCTTCCGTTTTCAGTAACAAATAACAGTGTTTGACTATGACTTAAATTTTTTGTGCGTTACATATTATTATTTAATTAATTTTAGTACTAGGAAATTAAAATATTTTTAGAATAATATTTGCCATTTGGGGAGACATAAAATATATTAGCTGGCATAAGGAGGATAGGGACAATTCTACATTAATGGCGCATGACTCTCTCATACTCATGCATCTATCATGGTCCGCCAAGAATCCTAGCGCGTGTTACTCACTTTCTCCTTACCAACCAAGAATCCTAATAAATCGAGTCGGTTTAGTTCGACTCGGTTTGGTTTTACAGATTTAATAGTTTTCTTATTTTTAACAAATAAATTAGGTTAAAGTTTTGATAAGTAATTTTCTTTTTTATGTGACCTTTATTTAGATAAATATATTTGAAATTATTATTTTTTGATTCTGTTGACTATATGTATAGATTTGAATCCTTTTAAAGATTTATTAGTTTTGGTATGAAATCTTTATCTTGACTGTATTTTTAAACTAAATTGCAAATAAATCTAATTAATTTTTAGTAAATTTCTATATATAATAAAATAACAAAAAGAAAATAATTATACAAAAGAATGAATGTTACATAAGTTTTTTTTTAATAAGTTTTCTTTCTAATCTTACTGCTATAATTTATGTATTTTCATAAATTTTGAATAGTTATGTTATATCTATTTTATAAATTTATAAGATTAGGTCTAATTTATCGAAAATTAATTTTATAATATTGTTTAGCTATTAATAAAATTGAAATTTTATGTGATGTATATAATTTATTTAATTCAATAAAAAATTTAATATATTTTTTAGAAATTATTTTGTATTATTTATGTATATATAATTTTTAACTGATAAATACAAAATTTTAATCAAAATCGGTTTGAATTATATTTATAGAGGGTTAGACGGATGACTTTTTAGAACATTGTTATAAATAAAAAATCTCGAATTTTATGGTCATTCAATTAAAGACTTCACACTTCACAGTAATAATTTGTTCACTTAATCTCTATCATTTAAAAATATTCTAATATTAGAGAATTAATAATTTTGGAGCTTATTTAAAACAATCCAAAATCAATGCACGATACAAGTATTGACTTTTACTCAATCTAATCAAAATTGTTAATCTTTAAACAAAGTAGTGAAGTGGTCGTGTAATAAAAAATCAAAAATGCAAATAATTAATCAACAAGCTGTCAATTTAAGGAACAACAACCATACATATCTATTGGATGTGGAACCATAGTGCTAATTTTATATAGAATTTTTGTTAAGATTTAGCGAATAATGTTTATGACACATGTGACACGTGTCTGAAAAAATCCGTCCTATGTTTGCTTCAATCTTACTAAAAGCTGAGTTTTAGTATCTAACATCAATCATAACAATTAAGCTCATAATAGTAAACATAATAATACCTTTTTGTAAAAGTGATAATGAAATTATGAATTCACAAAGGTTATGAGACGATGGTGTATGTAATACCCCGACCGCCACCGTACGTGAGCACACCAATGTCGTTTTTAGGTCTATGGACGATCCCATGTTCTCTCTAAGCCCATTGGGCCTCCACGTCCACTCTAGGTCCATTGGGCTTCACCCTCATTCGACGGTCGGTGCATTATTTTTCTAAGTCTCAAGAACTTGTTTGTTGTCCCTACAAATCAACACATGATCTTTTCTTGTGCGTTGGTCTCACTTACACAGTACCGACAATCACTTCCCGGTAGGTCACCCATCCTAATACTACTCCAACCCAAACACGTTTAACTGCAGAATTCTTAAGAAGTGGTTGACCGAAAAAATAAATGCATTTTGATGACATAGATAGCCAAATCAAATATTTTAAACCTCTTCTCATGCACCACAAGCATGGGATGTTACCTTCTATGTAATGATATACAATTATACATTACATATTTATGTAATTGGTAAAACAAATATCCAAATGTGTGACAAAATTTAATAGAGGCACGACCTGGTGTGGGTGACAATAACTATCAAATAAATGAAATGTATATTATATAAATATGAAAAGGTTAGACAAGAGAATCTAATGGTCTGGCATGTGAGATGCACGTGAGTTGAGGATATGGGTCATCAGAGCACCACGTCGTCACGTTTAGATGAAGAAGTAAGCATCGGCTCTTCGCCACTTGCCAAGTCTATAGAGGCAGAAAGGTTCCTTCTAATGGTCTCTCCTGCATGCTCTTTATCACGTGATTTATATAAAGATGTTCTTAGTATATTAATTTCATAAATCTAAAAATTATTATTAAATGAACATGTTGTTAACCTAATGTTCTTTTGGTGCGTGATAAGCCGTTTCAACTTAAGATATAATTAGTGCATGCATTCATGATCCACAACTCATATTTATAGTAAATTATATTTATTACGCACGAACAATTTTTTATAAAATTATTCATAAGCAACCGAAATTTTTATTTTAAATATTCAAGTAGTTTCTTGAGTGACAGATTTGTGCTTAAATTTGATGGTAGTAGATTATCAAAAACTTTATTATATATTCGATTAAATATATAAATGATTTAATTGAGTATGAAAAACTTTAAAAATATGTTCGATTAACATTTGATAGATTTTTGTTCCGTCATCAGTGTATATAGTCCATTTTATCTTATCGGTTGATACATCTTCTAAAGTCACCTTTCTTATTAACATATCATATGTAACATTCTCTTCTTTGACTTTTAAAATTACAAAAATTCCTATTCTTTTTTACTTTTGTCTGATTTTCTTTAGTTATTTGATTAGAACAATAACCATGATCAACGGTGGTAATTAACAGGCCAATCTATTTACATGCTTTATAAAGTAAATTTATTTAAAAGTCTTCTTCTGTTGAAAATCTCCGAAACAATAAATTAATTTTTAAAAAATTTAGTCAACAATGTATAATAGAAAAATCTGAAAATAAATGTAAGAGGTTAGGAAAAAAAATGAGATGGTTGTGAATTAAATATTATATATGTGAAGAAAATGATACAAAAAATTATATTCTACAAAAAAAAAATCATAAATTAAAGGAGAAAAGAAAAAAGACGGTGGGTCCAAGAGAGGAGGAAGAAGATAAGTGGGACACGCAAACGGTGGCGCGTGGCTCCAAGCACTGTCTCCTTTCAGACAGTACT
>KE158465.1:95282-110905 GCA_000411055.1 Leavenworthia alabamica | reverse complement strand
ATTATTTGATATAAAATAATATTTTTATTTATTTGTTATTTATATATTTTATTTATGTAATTTTAGTTATTATTTTTTATTTTATATTATTCGTATATTTTATAGTATTAAAATTAAAATAAACTTAAATATATAAAAAACTAAATTAATACATTTTTCTAGGTGTAATATTTTGATAATTTAAATATTTATTTATATTATAAAATAGATTTATGTTAAGATATGTATAATATTTTAAAATATTAAATATTAATTATATAAATTATTAGATAAATATGGTATAATTTATTTGGATAAAAAAATATTGTCTCCATGAATTAAATATAAAAACTTGTTGGTCCATTAAAAATATATTAAATATGAAAGTTTGTTAGATTTTATTTTTTTTAAATGAAAACAAAAACTCATAAATTTAATCACTAAATTTATTAAATAATTATCTGAATTATTACAAATATAACTTAAACATCAAAAATTTATTAAATAATAAATTACATTTGATTTGATGGATTATAAGAAACTCTACATTACATAACATCTTTCATATTTTTGCATCTATGTCGAATTTTGCAAATTGTTTTACGTGGCATGTGATTTATCCTAAAGTTTTATAAGGCTCAAAAAGTTTTCATCACGTTTTATAGGATAACATGGAGTAAGAAGACACATCACATCATAATCATATCATATACAGAAGAAAATGGTAAATAAGATTCGATAATCTCTTATAACGACGAAACACTTTAATGTATATAACGAATGAGGGAGTCACTGTTTTAGGCATGCACTATCTCTATATCGATTTGAAATGGACCGTCATTAACAAATACAATTTCACTTTAGAAATTGCAATTTTGTGTGGCATGGACCAATCTCTAGGATAAAGACACTAACCAATGTTTAGAATCAGACATAATAATCATAATGATGTAACACATTATGTTTTGGTAACGCACTAATAATTAGTTAATTATGAATTATCTCTACCTTTTGTTTAAAAAAATGTTTTTGTTTTTCTAATTCAAATCATTTAGGTATCAATTTTTAAATCAACCTTTATTGAACTGCCTCATTTAGGTATCACTTTAGTTATCTACTATGTTTTATTTGACTATTTTCAAATTTTCATTTTAATTATCCAATATGTATATATGTTTATTTTTGATTAGTTACCTCTAATACCATCAAATGTATTTTATTGGACAAAATTACATTAATTTTTAATTTGGATATGAATACCATTTTTTATTAACAATATATTTTTTTAAAAAATTATAATTTTTTATAAAAAATATATTTTTATTTAATGTTAGAATTTTAATGTTTGGGTTTAGTATTTATGGTTAAAGTTTAATATTTAGTGTTTGAGTTTAGTATTTATTATTTAGGGTTTAAAATTTTGATTTAGAGATTATAATTTAGTATTTAAGTTTAAGATTTAATATATAGTGTTTGGGTTTAGTATATATTGNTTAGGGTTTAGTATTTATGGTTAAAGTTTAATATTTAGTGTTTGAGTTTAGTATTTATTATTTAGGGTTTAAAATTTTGATTTAGAGATTATAATTTAGTATTTAAGTTTAAGATTTAATATATAGTGTTTGGGTTTAGTATATATTGTTTAGGATTTATATATTTTTCTTAAAATAAATTTTAATTTCTAATTTAATTAAATTATTAAATGGTAATTTTATCTTAAATTAATTAATGGTATTTATGAAATATAAACTAAATTTAGTGGTATTTAAAAAAATTACTTTTTATTTTTTTGTATTTAATTTCCTTTATACATACTCGAATATACTACCTTTCCCCGATTTAGTAAAGATGATAACAATGTTTAATATATTCTCATATGAAACAAATTTGTTTCACTTACAGAACATAAAAACAAAAACAAACAAACAAAAAGTGAAGAAAGATAGGCTTACCGAATTTGAAGTGGGAACAAAAGCTAAATTATACGTGTGTGGAGGCAACGAGAGCCAGCTATGTTTTATGTTAAACATTAATAGAAATAAACAAATTAATCTCATCTGATTTTTTTTTCTGATAAGTAATCTCATGTGTTCATTACCAATTCTTCTTTTTCTTCCTCAATGTTTTTGGCCTATCATAATTCTATTTTAGCATACCATTTTTTATTTCTATTTCATTTGAGGTGTAACAAAAAAAACACTACAAAAGCGTTTAATATACACTATGATAAGGGATATTGTAATATATTAGTCTTGATAAATATTAAAGATGTTAAACATGACAACATGCATTACTCTTTTCTTAGTTTTTTTCCCTTAAACGTGACATAAAACGTGAAAAAAATGCATATACAACGGATATGAGCTATCTCTCTATCAATAAAATAAAATTAATTTCATTATTTATTATCATTTCTAGATGAAAGAGACATTACCACTATAAAATGTCCCTTTTTATATTTTATATTCAACTACTTTACGATTAACACAAATATCTTAAGAAAACTATAGTTTCATTGTATTCACTTTATGTTAATTATATTCAAAAGTTATAATCATTTACGAAGATATATATCATATATGTTGTTTGGTAGTAAAATAAAGAAGAAGAAAAAGTCGTATGAAAGTGTAAGTCATTGGTAGTGGAAGAAGAGAGTAGTGAGTTCCCCACATGCATGTGATATGCTTTCAACTGTTCTGATTACTCAGCTATAGTCACTTGCCATCAGTTTCTGACGCATGCTAATTGAAGTTTAAACCGGGTTGGTTTTATACGAATTGGACTTGAACCGGTAAGTGAGCTAATTTAGACTCGGTTTAGGATTTGTTGATGACATTTTCAGTTGTTTTAGACTAGTTTGTGATTGTTGATACAAGTTTTAAAGGAAACAAGAATGTGATTTTCTATATTTCACAAGATGAGATTGTTAAAACAAAATTCTCAATATAAATGAGATGCCCACCATCTCAAAAGTAATAAAATAAATTGGCCCAATCTATTTATTATGCTTAAAGCATTTTCCAATATTAAATATAAAAATTGCGATATTGATGCTTGATGCATCCATGATCCATTAAAGTCAAGTCAATGGTCTTTTAGTTTTGGCGTTTTAGTTATATTTTCAAAAGAAAATTTAAAACGAAGATGGTAGCTTGAAATGTGACCATGTCAACACTTCCAACAAATAATTAGCATTTAGCATTAAAATTATATTATATACGTGAGAAAATGATGAGAAATTATATGACATTTGTAAAATTTTCAATTCTCTCTTACTTTTTTACACAATAGCTTGTTTCTTTATTCACCATTCTTTTTTTTTTCTCAACTCAAAGGGCTTGGTAGCCTTGTAGCCTGGCTCTATTATGCCCTTAAGAGACGCAAGATTCGTTGGATCTGGATTGCACCTATTAATTACCAACCCTTCAAGTGGGATCCAACCTCTCTTAGTTAATAAAGAGATCTTCTCATTGGAACTTCATAGAGAGAAAAAAAATGTCTAGCCACTTCAATTCTAGTGTTAATAAACAAATGTAATATTAGAGATTGCTCAAATATTTCAAATTCTAGTGTTATTTTATGCATACGTTCATTAATTTTTCTCTAATGTTTAATCAAAGTAATTTTTCATTTTTTCTAAGTTTTTGCTTTTATATATTGACATAATTTAAAAAATACAAGTTTTGGTAGATTGGGACTAGAATGAGTGTCGGTAAAAGCGTTGTCACATCCTCACATTGGTAGTAAAAGATGAACTCTAATCCGGTCCACGTAAACCGAATCTGGTTTAATTCGTGGCTAGTATTCAGTAGATGTCACTGTCGCGGTTCCTTATAGACATCATACGAACGAGAGCCACTACTCAAGCACCCCAATAATTTACATACCAAGAAAAAAGCCTATAAATATTGTCTTCTTGGTTAATACCATTTTCAACACTCACAAGTCTACAAACCAAACCAAATATATTAAATATAATTAAAAATATCACTCAAGAACATCAATTATGGAGGAAAAGAGCAAGAACAAGATCGATCAAGAAGAGAAACAACTTCATGGAAGACCAAGTCGACCAAAAGGAGGATTAATTACTATGCCTTTCATCTTCGGTATAATAAATTCAATAATATCATTTATTTTTGTAAAAATATGAAATTAATAATCTTTATAATGATATGTTTCAGCTAATGAAATATGTGAGAAATTAGCTGTGGTTGGGTTTCACGCAAACATGATAAGCTATCTTACAACACAGCTTCACCTTCCCTTAACCAAAGCAGCCAACACTCTCACTAACTTCGCCGGAACTTCAAGTCTCACTCCACTCCTCGGTGCCTTTGTCGCTGACTCTTTCGCCGGCCGTTTCTGGACCATCACGTTTGCTTCTATCATCTACCAAATCGTACGTTTTATATATACACAACTACTATATTGTCTGAAGAGTCACTTAAGCATTGGACTAAACCAAGGCTTAGTTTAGTTTAGTTTAGTTTTATTTATTTTTTAATCGTATTTTTTTTACTATAAATATCAAATGGAAAAATAAAACAGGGGATGACGTTGCTTACAATATCGGCAATAATACCGACGTTAAGGCCACCACCATGTCATGGAGAAGAGGTTTGTGAAGTAGCCGACACAGCACAGTTGAGTATATTGTACATAGCTCTTCTTCTTGGAGCTTTCGGGTCAGGTGGGATCCGACCTTGTGTTGTTGCTTTTGGTGCTGATCAGTTTGACGAGTCGGATCCTAATCAAACCACCAAAACTTGGAACTACTTCAACTGGTATTTTTATACATTTATACGTATTTATATACGTATTAATATATTAATAATTAATTAAAGACTTCTCATACTTTTATTATTACAAAAAAACATGTGTAATAATACTAGGATTACCTAACATGTTTGAGACATATTTTGTCTTAACCGTAAGAGACTATATAGCTATATGACTTTGTAATACAACTAGCTATTAAGTTAGAAAGATATACAGCTATTATTAGTATTAAGCCATTTTATATATAAAAAAATTTATATACGACATAATGTCACTATTAGTGTGTTAGTGTTTTGATAAAAACTAAGTTGTTGATTATTCTTCTAACCACAAGAAAAAGAACAAATTTATTATATTATATACATCATGATATATTATACTTATTATAATTTACAATAATATGTATTGTGTTGATGGATATGAATTATATAGGTACTATTTTTGCATGGGAGCAGCAGTATTAGTGGCGGTGACGGTTCTTGTGTACATTCAAGATAACGTTGGGTGGGGTCTAGGTTTGGGGATCCCGACAGTGGCTATGTTCTTATCCGTTATTGCTTTTGTCGGAGGTTTCAAGCTTTATCGTCACTTGGATCCAGCAGGTAGTCCATTCACCCGGTTGATTCAAGTCGCAGTTGCGGCTTTTCGCAAAAGGAAACTAAGAATGGTTTCTGATCCAACACTTCTCTATTCCAACGATGAGATTGATGCTCCTATCTCATTAGGTGGTAAACTCACCCACACTAAGCACATGAGGTAAACATTAATAGTCACGAGGATAGAATCAGAATCTAGAACTAAAAAATGATATTTATATTAAGATGACGTATGAGTAAATCAAATATGGTGGCGTAAACTATTGAGTATATAATCGTACAAGTACAACAACTTGTCCACTAGGTGAAACCAGACAAACTTAAAGTAAAAACACAAAATACATCCAAAAATATAATTTATTATTTTATAATCGGTGATACATTGTAAGTAAAAGTAAATTCCAAATATAAGAAGACGTGATATTTCTTCACGACAAGACAACAACACATCAAGGTTGTCATTTTAATTTTTTTTTTTGGACAACAACACATTAAAGTTGTCATTTTGTTTTTATTTTGACATATATATATGTAGCAATTATTGAATTACTGGACCCATTTCCAAAATATTAAGATTTAGATAATTAATAATAATGGCCGACGTTTTAATTATAATTAATTAAATAACTTTACTTTTAATTATACAGTTTTTTAGACAAGGCGGCAATAATAACGGACCAAGACAATTCAAAACCAGGTCAAATCCCAAACCTATGGAGACTAAACACAGTCCACCGGGTCGAAGAACTCAAATCAGTGATCCGAATGGGTCCAATCGGAGCCTCCGGGATTCTCCTAATCACAGCTTATGCTCAACAAGGAACTTTCTCTTTACAACAAGCTAAAACCATGAACCGTCACTTAACCAAATCATTCCAAATCCCAGCCGGTTCAATGTCAGTCTTCACAACCATCGCAATGCTCACCACAATCGTCTTTTACGACCGAGTCTTCGTCAAAATCGCTCGTAAATTCACCGGTCTTGAAAGAGGGATCACATTCCTCCATCGTATGGGAATTGGATTCGTTATCTCAATCATCGCAACGCTCGTAGCTGGATTTGTCGAAATCAAACGCAAACAAGTCGCTATCGAACATGGTCTCTTAGATAAACCTCACACAATAGTTCCTATCTCGTTTCTTTGGTTGATTCCACAATACGGTCTTCATGGAGTCGCCGAAGCTTTCATGTCGATCGGACACTTGGAGTTTTTCTACGATCAGGTAATAATAAATTTTTACGTGTTACATCATTTTTATTTCCGACATAACTAACAAGGAACAAGACTTTAACTAACTTCTATCAAGTGATAACTAACTTAACTAAATAACTAACTTCTCTAACCGAATAATGAAAAACTTAAAATCATTTATTTAATTATTAGGCGCCGGAGAGTATGAGGAGTACGGCGACGGCGCTTTTTTGGATGGCGATTTCAATTGGGAACTATGTGAGTACTTTGTTAGTGACTTTGGTTCATAAGTTTAGTGCTAAACCGGATGGGAGCAATTGGTTACCGGATAATAATTTGAACCGAGGGAGGCTTGAGTATTTTTATTGGTTAATTACACTGTTACAAGCGGTTAATTTGGTGTATTATCTATGGTGTGCCAAGATTTATACATATAAACCGGTTCAAGTGCATCATAGCAAGGAAGAGAGTAGTAGTCCGGTTAAAAATGAATTGCAGTTAGCTAATAAGAGTTAAGCTGATGCATGAGTCTTGTGTCTGTAATGTAAAATATATAGTCGTAATGTATGTATCTATATCAGTTCAATAAAAATATAGAATAGATTATGAACTTTTTTTCTTTTTAGAAATTCTATTATGGGATGGTTTGTTGCAAATTTCAAAGTTTTTTTTTTTTAAATTAACCAATCACACTTTGAAATTTTTTGTTTTCATTATTTGACTATAAAAGATATTTTGCATATCAAACAAAATATATAAAAAAATTTCCATTCTTTATGATAAATAAATTTTTTTAGCAATACAAGATGACATATATCATAATTTCTAGAAAGCTTTTATTCCGAATCCTAATGTAGAACCTCGGTTTTAAACTCTTAACCAAAGGAGGGTAAAACCGTAATTGTACTTTTAATAAGTATAATAAGGGTAAAACCGTAATCGTACTCCTGCATCATCTTGACCTGTAAGTTAAATCAACAACACCCTTAATCTTATCCCCAAATCTGAAACCCTAATTGATTCCTCTGTTTTTTATATTATTCAAATTCCGCCTCCAATTTCATCACTTAACACAGGGAGACACAGAGAGAGAGAGAGAGAGAGAGAGAGAGAGAGAGGACCAAGAAGCTGAGAGAGGTAGAGGATAAACAATTAGGTGTCGTATGGCGTGGTCTTCGAAAACGCCGTCATATTGTGGCTGGAAGGAGCTACGTGTGAAGAACGCTAAAGGAAAGATAGAGATTCATTATTATCTAGAGAGGAAAGATGGATTTACAGATCTAGCTGTTGTTGGAAGGTTGAGAAACTCTAAACGCATCTCTTTTAAATACGCTTTGAAGAAGAATCGCTCTGTTTTTAAAAAGCTTAATTCCAAACAAGACGTCACCAATTGGCTCAATTCAATTGTTTCTGGTAATTTTCTCATCCTCAATTTCGATTTTTTATGTGACCCTTTTTCTAGATTTTGAATTGGAATGATATAATTGATCTTTCATTTGCCTTTGCATCGATTTCTGAAGAATTTGGAGAATTCAACAACGTTTTAGCTAACCCTTTTTGAATTTCGAGAATTTCTGAATAATTGATTTATCTCAGATGATAAGTTTCAAAATTGTTGAATTTTGGAGAATTTTGATTTATCTCACAAGCAAAATTGATGATGTTTCATTGTGTTAGAGATCTTACCTCCTTCCGTTACACTTTTTGCAGCTAAAATCTATATTAATGACTTAAATTTTGCCTCAGACAGATCCGGTTCCACCTTTTTGGTACTGAGCATGTCTGCACGACTTGATATTTTTTTCAAGTCTTGGCATTTGCTGGTCTTTTGTTTCTTATTTTTCTTAAATTTTTATTAGGTGATGTACAAGCTACTGTTATGACTGATAAGTGTGCTGCTCGAAGATTAAATGTTGAGACTTCTATGGTACTGCTTTAACTAATGTTTTAGTAGTTTGTTTTTAAACTAATTTCGGTAGTATTGAAGAAAATTAATTACTAATTGGTTTTTCTCTTTGAGTTCTTTTCAGAATGGTCGATTTAAGGAGCCTATTCATCAGACCAAACACTTCTCTTGGTTAGGTTCTTATTGGAAGTGTAGTAAGCTGTGGAAGCATTATTCATCTTTTCTCCGCAATGGTGTCACAATCTCTGTGAGTTTATTTTTAAGGTCTTTAAGTTCAATTTTGTATGATTTGCTATTGCTCACTTTACTTTTTTCGCAAACTCGTTGTAGGTGAATAGTTTTGTGTATGTTTTAGTGGAGGAAAATAAGAGACTTATTGCATACTTGGATGACCTTTATGAAAAGCCTAATGGCAACAAGATGGTTGTTGTACAATGGTTTCACAAAACTGATGAGGTTGGTGCTGTTGTATCTAATGATGTTAATGACAGAGAGATTTTCTTTTCTCATTTGCGTCAAGATCTCTACATTGAAACCATAGATGGATTGGCTACTGTCCTCAGTCCGCAGCATTATGAGAAGTTTCTGAAGGTGCCAATGCTCGCTAAGGACATAGCTTTCTTCTGCCGGAGATTATATGAAGATGATGCCATAAAGCCATTTGACATTACACAGTTAGAATGTTACTGGGGACAAGAACTCCTTAGATACTTGAATGTATCCATTTTAAAGTCAGGTGAAGATGCTCGGGCACCTCGTATTAACCCAAGATTAGGAGCTTCTCTGGATGGTTGTGTTGGGATGAAACCAAGGAAAAGGCGTCGTCCTAGTGCTGTTGAGACTTTGGATGTACCATCTACAGATGACCTGAAAGGTGAACGAAAAGCTAGCCCAGATTCTGTTTTGGATGCTGCAGTTACTTCTATCTGGGAGGATGCAAATGATGGTTCTTCCTACTTAAAAAAGGGTTCACTTGTTGATGTACTTCAAGAAGATAGTGGCATCAGAGGTTGTTGGTTTAGAGCACTAATATTAAAGAAACACAAGGATAAGGTTAAGGTCCAGTACCAAGATATTCAAGATGCAGATGATGAGTCTAAAATGCTAGAGGTACACATTCTGAAACCCACTCTTTTTGTTTTCTTCTGTTCCAGTTTGTTAACATATTGCATTTTTTGTTCACAGGAGTGGATTTTGACATCTCGGGTTGCTGGTGGTGATGATCTGGGTCTTAGAATCTCAGGACGGACAATAGTACGACCAAGTCTGAAGCCCATTAAAGAAAATGATGTATGGGATGTCAGTGTTGGTATGCCTGTGGATGTGTGGTGGTGTGATGGATGGTGGGAAGGGATCGTGGTGCAGAAAGTTTCAGACGAGAAATTTGAAGTTTACCTGCCAGGTTAGATAATATTATCCTATGAATGGAACTATGCACATTAGATTTGGTTAAGATATACATTCTTTTGCGAGACTAATTGTTGTTTTGGTTGTTGTCTCTCAGGTGAAAACAAAATGTCTGTCTTCCACCGTAGTGACCTAAGACAATCTCGGGAATGGTTGGAAGATGAGTGGGTAAGCTTAAAAGCAAAATCTGATCTCATGAGTTCTGTCCTTTCATTGATGAAGAAAAAAGAAATGGAAGTAAAACTTGATGAGAAGCCATCTGAAATTAGTGTTGGAAACGCTGGGACACCAAAGAGTGAGGCTAAACCCAACATCTCTCTTCCAGTAGCTAGAACCAAGAAGTCAATACCTAAACGACCAATTCCAGATCTTCTAAAAGACGTCCAAGTCTCTTCTGACTTAAAGTGGAAAAAGTATAGGAAGCGTAATCATGTTGTCAGTTTCTGTTCACACAATGCTAGCAGATTCGCTGATGGGTTGTCAAGTGAAAGATCCTTGGATTGTGAGAACTACAAGTTCATAGGAGATTCTGTATTTGGCTCCTAGATGATCATCAGCTTGTGGATATAGGAGTGTTTTTCTTCTTGTGAGGTACATATTACCATGAGCATCTGCTCAATGCGAATTTGGGATTTAGATTAAATGTGACTCACAAGATTCTTCTTAGGATGGTTTTAGAGTAGCTCATAATGGCATACAATTCATTTGTGTACTTATGCTTAACAACAGACATAGAAAAGCTTCAGTACAGGCAGTATGCAATAGAATAGCAAATAGCTTTACCTTGCTAATGGTTAGGCATTAATTAGTCAGTGGGTTTTTCTTAGAATTAAATCTCTTTCACCTGTGATGAGAACTTTCTTTTCATGTAATCTTATGTATCATCAAATAAAACTATCTTCACCTTTGAGTTTACCTTCAATGTCCATATAATACACTCTTCTCATACTTGTGTTGAATGGTTCAAATATGTGATGAGTGATCTTTTGAAGTATTATTTTGCAAAACTATATGTTGTGATATCTCTCAACGTGTGAGTTAACTCTGTCATTGTCCATGTCCCCATAAGGGTTCTGCTTTGTGCAGCATCCAAACAATTGAAATTGATTCTCTGCAGTTGCAAGTTGTAGTAATTTTACAGCTGGTAACGTTTGATATTTCTTGAAAACTGGGACCATAGTTTAGTTATTACCAACATTTATTCTATTCTACAGTCTGTTTCAAGACACTAAGAGCAGCTTGTAATGTAAATAATAAAGCTAAGCTCGTGACTAGGTATCTTAAACACCTTATTCCTAATCTCCCTTTTGTACTATCTGTGATTGGTTTTACTAAAAGGTGGGGTTAAGGAGGAAAATGATAAAGAGCTAATATATAAAGTTTTGTTAAGACTCAGATCTCAGAAATAACTTTGGTGGGGTTGCATTTTGGTGATTGATGCATATTTTTCAAACTATGCAGAGGAAAAAAACAGAGGAAACCAGAGATTTTTGACTTTGTCAATGAGAAAAATGGACACTAAGTGAAGGATCCAAAGCATAGTTATGTCTCTTGTGTCTTTAATTAAACTTAGTTTCTCTGTAGATTAAAGCAAAAGCAAAGATGGGCTT
Organism: Leavenworthia alabamica; assembly: GCA_000411055.1. Classification (NCBI taxonomy): domain Eukaryota; kingdom Viridiplantae; phylum Streptophyta; class Magnoliopsida; order Brassicales; family Brassicaceae; genus Leavenworthia; species Leavenworthia alabamica. The sequence goes on along the minus strand of KE158465.1, from coordinate 99,432 downwards.
CCTCTGTCCCAAGTTTTGCTAACTAATCCTTTTCCGACAGTGACACTCTTTCTTTTACCAATTCCTATCTGTCTCATCTGTATAGTTTGGTGGTTTCTGAAGGGATTCTTCATTACTGTTATATATATATATATCTTCTTTGTAACAAGGAAACTGTCATGGCTTCTGTGTCTGAACTCGTTAAGGAAGAGATTGGAAGATCATTAAGAAGAAACAAGCTTTCAAGAACAAGTGAAAACAGTCTCGCTTCTGTTGCTTCATTATCCATGCCCCTTGTTAGTATTAAACTCTTTTAACACTCTTTTATCTTAGAAATTGATTCATGTCTTTGATGATCTTTTATATTATCAGATTCAAGAGATTGTTCTATCAGCAGACATCACATGTAGTGATTGTCAAGAAAGAGTCGCCAACATAATCTCAAGAATGATGGGTGAGTAAAAAAACACACTTAAGTTACTCTTTTGTTGTTTCCTCTCATTACAGTTATCATTGTTTCTTGGTGTGTAACAGAAACAGATTCAATATTGGTGAGTGTTCTAGAGAAGAAAGTAACACTAACATGTACTTATTCCGGTGAACAAAGAGTCTCTAACTCAAAGTCATATCGTGAAGCTCTTCTCTGCAAAATCTCATCCATCAAACATATCATATGTACTTCTTCCAAGAAACAACAACTCTGATCTTGCTTTAGTTTTATATAATTCTCTTTGCAATAAATCTTAAATAAAACGAATCTTTTATATCAAAATGTGATTCATATTGTTTAGAATAACAAACAAAGAACTCTGAATTATTGAGAAGTTAAATTGCCACCACTTTGTTGCCAGAGATTGATGATGTCAGTGGCTTGATTAAGTAGAATAATCATCTTCTTCTGAGAGATCCATGGTTTAGCTTCAAGAGTAGATTTAAGTTCTTCCCAAGCATCTTTCCTTGGCCAGAAGAAGTAAGGACTAAGTGGGATTGTACCATGTCCAGGTACATGTTGGTCCAATCCTAATCCTATGTTCTTCTCCATCCATACAAACTTAAGAACCACTCTTGACTTCTCATCTTGCTTCACCACCTAAACACAAAAGATTTGTTAGTATTGTAACATAAGTGATAAGAAGAAGAAGAATGTATTGTTGTTTTTACCTTTGTTGTTAGTTGTGGAGTGTTCTCTGAAGTATCAGTTGTGGTGACTGGTTCAGCTGAGAGTGTTTCTGGAGCTGCTAGAGTTACGATTTTGTGTTTTATAGAGATGGGTTTGGTTGTTTTGGTAGGGAATGATAGAGGAGAAGCAGTGATGGAGAGTTTAGGATGTTGGGAGATGAAAGAAGAACAGAATGAAGCAGATGAAAGTGCCATTGATGACATCATTTTTTGATTCCTGAGAGAAAGACAGAGCAATGGAGATTTTATGACAATTTGGATAAGGAAGCTATGGTCACAGGTGGAGAGAGCTTCAAAGTAGTTTTGACTATTGTTATGACAATATATGGGCTGGGCCTCTTATTAAATGGGCCGAACTAGTAAAATCTTTTAAAAGCCCTTTAATAGAAATTAAACGAGGCGTCCCTACGTGATTCCTTGCAGTTTTTGACGGTTAATTTATGAAAAGGCGCCATAATTATTTATATAAATTATGCAAAATAAAAATAATAATCGAAAGATGATAAAAATATATTGTTTCTTCAAAATTCAAACTGATCACACACTATGAACCCTTCTTCAAACGACTCACAAGTCTCAGGCCATGTTAAAGCCAAAGGTTGGTCAACTGATTTATGTGAGTGTTGGACAGACATAAACTCATGTTGCTTAACTTGTTGGTGTCCATGTGTTGCTTTTGGACGTATCGCAGAGATTGTAGATAGAGGATCCACGTCTTGTGGTGTTAGCGGAACGCTTTACATGATCATAATGATGCTTACTGGTTTTGGAGGGAGTAGTCTCTACTCTTGTTTTTACCGAACCAAACTAAGAGCTCAATATAATCTTAAGGAGAGACCTTGTTGTGATTGTTGTGTTCACTTTTGTTGTGAGCCATGTGCTCTTTGTCAAGAGTATAGACAACTTCAACATAATCGTGACTTTGACTTGTCCATTGGGTGGCATGGGAATATGGAACGACGAGCACGAAAGGCTGCATTAGCGTGTACTTTGGCTACGGCTCCTCCATTGTTTGAACCGCCCATGTCTAGATTGAATTAGATTGGTTTATATTTATTGACTAACAATTAAGTTACGTATATATATATATATATATAAATATGCATTTTTACTTAGTTGTTTTGATCTCGTGAAGTAACTTGTATTCTCAACCATTTACCTTTTACTAGAGTTTAAATTTTGTTGTGATAAATATTTGTGTAGTAGTTGGTAAATGTATCAAACCCAATAATAAAAAAAAAATGTAGCAGACAAAAAGTAGTGTATACTATAATTGTGTTAGAGACCCTTATCAAACTCTTCAGACATGAAAATGGGATTTGTCCCACTTTTGTCAACATTATCATCCTCTTACTTTATACATATTATATATCCCATTCCCACCTAAGCTCTCATTCTTTGATTGGCTTAACACAGTATTTTAATGACCAATCAACTTTAACAATGAATTTTTGTGGCATGCATTAATTGTTACATTATTTTTGAATTAAATTTTACTTTCATTTCTCTTTACAACATTTTCATATTACCATAATGGCTGAAACCTCACACTAGCATTAAAGCCTTGTTAAAAGTACAACCACCAAGTTAAATCTCTGATAAAAGATTCACCAATTTCAAGAGACACTTGACCCTGATGATGCACATTCAACAAGTCCACATTGGTGTTTAAATGTTTCTTTACGTATACATAATAAAATTAATAGAAAATGATAAGATTGGTGCATGAACAATGAAGGAATAACAAAAGTTGGCAATGTATCTTTTCTACTTTTTTGGTAAGTGCATTTTGACAAACCATTCCAACTAATCCCATACTTCTTCGTTGAAAAATAGACGACCATTACCCACCATCATGTCCACGTGCCACCGTTTCAATTCTATATTATTGTATGTATATTATATGATTTATTTGGTGACTATAAAGTTTAAGAAAAATAATAATATCACTATACAATCCATCGACGACTAGGTCACAAATTAAGAACTAGTCAACGTTGAATATTACCTCCCCCACTCCCATTGGATAAGAACGACCCTTTTTGAGTCTTTTTTTTGTTGATAAATCCTTTTTAAGTCTTATTTACACGTTTCTATTATGTCAGCAGTGACAATAACATTATATATTAAAGTTTTGAGAAATTATTGTAGTGTAAGAAACCACGTGTTATCTCCGGTCCTAGACATTAAAATCAACATCTACTAAGAGAACCATATTTTGTGACTACACAATAAATATGAAAGAGAGATGCCCACAAAATGTAGTTTAGTTTCAATTATTGATCTTATTTTGATGAAAAAAAGTAAAGATCGAAATATGTTCGACCTTACCTGTCTCCATCACCTTTTATTATACATCTTCCTCGGCTCCTCTTATATAAGAAATCTCTAAACACATCGAATCTCTCAAACTCTAACAAAAGACTCTTTGTGTCACGAAAGATTACACACTTAAAACTAGATATGGGAGCCACCAAATTGGCCCATGTGACCACCATTAACACTAACAACACCAACATTCATGGACCGGTTGTAGACGAAGTGCAAGGCCTTATTAAAGTTTACAAAGACGGCCACGTGGAACGACCTCAAGTTGTACCCTGTGTGGATCCTTCTCTACCCCTTGAGCTCGGTGTGGCTTGCTCCGATGTTATCATAGACCAGTTGACCAACGTATGGGCTCGTCTCTATGTCCCGATGATGACCACCAAGTCGTCGGTCTCTAAGCTCCCTTTGCTTGTTTACTTTCACGGTGGAGGATTCTGTATCGGCTCGGCTTCTTGGTTGTGTTACCACGAGTTCTTGGCAAGATTGTCCGCTCGCTCACGGTGCTTGGTCATGTCTGTTAACTATCGTTTAGCTCCTGAGAACCCTCTTCCAGCAGCTTATGAAGATGGGGTCAATGCCATTCTTTGGCTCATCAAAGCAAGAAGCGATAACTTGTGGGCCAAGCTATGTGACTTAGACAGAATATTCTTAGCCGGAGACAGCT
>KE158465.1:66792-84192 GCA_000411055.1 Leavenworthia alabamica | reverse complement strand
TGTTCCACGACGGAGACCACCGGTGGTAAAAGTGGTTTGGAGAAAGTTGGAGAAAAGAAGATAGTAATACAGCAACATCAATCACAAACGCAAACGCAAAGAAAACAAAGACGATGTTGGTCGCCTGAGTTACACCGACGATTTCTGCACGCGCTTCAACAACTAGGAGGATCACATGGTAATAAAAAGATCATCTGATTCTCTCTTCTCTGATTGGTTCATTAATGATTAGTAATTAGATAAATATTTCAGATTATATGCTCTATAGTTAGATAATTAAATTAATTTCTATTTATTTATTTATTTTGCAGTTGCAACACCAAAGCAGATCAGAGATCATATGAAGGTTGATGGATTAACAAACGACGAAGTTAAAAGCCATTTACAGGTTACTAGTTATTTTTATATTAATTACTTAACCATGTAAATAAATGAAATATTATGTTACTCAAATTTTGTGGAATATTTCAGAAATATAGACTTCACACAAGAAGACCATCGGCATCGGTGGTGGCACAGAGTAATGGCAACTCTCAACCACCACAATTTGTGGTAGTTGGAGGTATTTGGGTGCCGCCGTCGTCACAAGAGTTTGCTTCACCGGCAGATGTAGCCAATAATAATGGTGTATATGCTCCAGTTGCGGTGGTGCAATCTCCTAAACGTTCGGTGGAGAGAAGCTGTAACTCTCCGGCGGTATCTTCATCTACAAATACAACCTCAACACATGTGTCATAGTAGCCTTAGTGAGTTTTGAGTTTGTAGGTTTAATGTCAAGTGAGTGTATGAAAATTTTAGTCCGTTTTGTTTGTAACCATGAAATGTTTTTTCTTATGTTAGTATTTTTTTTGAATAAAATAGACGAATACTATATACTAGTATATATATATATATACACTGGATAATTAATGAGCTTTTAATTTCTATATTTATATTTATTTACTTGTGGTGTCAAAATTAGATAAATTTTCTTTTGATAAATAAATATTTAGGATTTTTGAATATGGAAGATTAATTGTGAAATAATTCTTAAGTCTTTCATAAAGTTTTAGGACAAATATATCATCCAAACACACTAATATAAATTTTTTTAAAAGACAGATTGATTTTTAAAATAATTTAAGGTTTGAATTTATTTTTTTTATTAGTTTTGTTTAAATTATATTTCAGTATTTGAATATACAAATAATAAATCTATTTAAACCATAGTAAAATCAATCATATACATATGTATAATAGTCAACCAAAATTTGTTTTGTGGGACATTGATTTAACATCTCAGTACATGCTAAAAGGTATATTCTTTATCATACCAAAAGTATATTCTCTAATATATTTTATTCTCTTAATAATCTTAGCATCTTTTGGATTATTAAAAGTAGACATATTGTTCTATGGTATTTTCACTCTTATGTTCGTATCCGATTTCAATTGAATATGATGAAGAGAAAACTCTTGTGTAGTAATGGGCTTAGTCCCCAGCCCATATATGACCCACATCTATAAAATTTAATGGGCCGTTGATGTCAAATTTAAAATCCCATCCCAAACCTTTAGCATTTGATTATTATTAATTTATTATATTATTATTAGTTTTATCAAAACAGAGTTCATGAAACCCCAAAATTGAAATCGAAAAATTAAGAGAAATTGAAGAAGGAAAGGGATCTGTGTATCTGTCTCGATGGCGTCGTCAAGTGAACCTTCAAAACCAATAATGGAGAGGAAGAAGAAAGGAGCTCCGATAAAATTCTTAGTACCTCTGATATACGCACCAGCTCTTCCTTTGATTAGGTTATCTCTAAGGCATAAACCGGTTCTCAGAGATCGTCTCTTTGGTATCGTCCTTGCTGGTGCTTTTGCTCATGGCTTCTACCTTGTGTATCCTCTTTATTACTTCCATTCAATTCTTACTTCAAACTATTTGCTTCTCAATTAGTATACTTTTTGCTTGTTAAGGATTTGGTTGTGTAAAAATGCATTGTTAGGGTTTAGTTAGCTCAATGAAGAGGCTTTTAGGGTTTACTTAGCTCAATGAAGAGGCTTTTAGGGTTTACTTAGGTGTAGTGAGTAATGTGATTCTTGATTTTTTTTATTCTTGTATAATCTATGTTTATACATGTTATTTCTAGAATCGAAAACTATATACTAAAATGGTGTTAGAGCATTGTAGTTGATTGATTCATGTAGTTTATATTTCAAAATAAGCCATGATATATGTATTTTTAGGATATGATTCTTGAATGATTAGTGATATATAGTCTAATGTTGATTAAGTTCTTTGTAGTGTTGTTTTGTTTTGGTATTTGATTGTTCCTTATAGATAAAATCACAGAACTGATATATATGATGCAGAGAGCAAATGAGTGAGAAAAAAAAAGAGTTTGCAGCCATATCACAAGAGAGCTCAATATTTCTCACATGTTTTTATTTTGTTTTCAGATTAAAATAAATTTTGATGACACATTGATCCATTAATGTGTATGGAGCTTTTACATTTTTCAATCATATTCTTGATTTTCACATGTATGAATGTTAAGGTTGACACATACAGTTCACATGAACACACATGTTTATGATATATGAACAAGGAATATGTATATGTATAATTTAAATCATAGTCAATATTGCAACAGTGTGTTATGATTATGTCTAAGTGGAAACAGCAAAGATATGTGGCAAGTGTTTCTCAATAACACTTATTGTGCAATGAATGATGAGGGATCAATGAGTGCTTAAGATCCTCACTTAGCTCTCACTCCACATGTCTAAATTCCTCGTTTCAATTTTCTGTTAACGTCGGGACGAAAATAGCCGATCAACGAAAATTTTAATGTTTTAAAAAAAGTCAACACAAAAATTTGTGATTTAAATGATAATTTTATTTCTTGAATGTACATTATATTTTTTACATTTATTCCTTTTAGTTTTTGTAACATTTTATATTTATGTGCACTCATCATAGTTTTTGAAGTTGGAAGAATGAGATCTTTTTATATATTTTCTAATTTATATTACTCCTTTTATTATTTCTACTTTGTCCTTTAAATGTCATGTGCTATATATAAAATGGAAGAGTTAATAATATTTATGAATTATATTATACGAAACTTTCTCCTTTTAAACGAAATAATATACGATGACAAAAGGAAAAAAAACTCTTCATATATATGCTTCGTAGAATTCAAAACAAAATTTTCAAGTGCTAAAGTCAAACCAAAACTTGAGAAATATACAAAAAGTCAATTTGAGATATTTAATAGTAGATAGACAATATTAATAATATGTAGTACTAGAACCATACTTCTATATAAAAATTAACCGCCACTATTATTCACAATTCAATAAATAATTTGTCATCAACATGTCACGTTAAAAAATAAATGAAAATAGTAGGTCAGAAGTCATGTGACATTGATATATTAGAAAACAATTAGCCCATTTTAACACCAACTAACTCTATTCTGAATTAATGTAAGATTAAAGATTCAGCTAAATTTGTATTATTTGCTATTTTTTTTGTTTCGTGAAATTTTCATTTTATAGTCTTCAACAATCATTCCCTAATCCCTATAGTTTTCTCATTAAAAAACAATATATAATATAGTTTTTTGGTAGCGCCGATTTAATTATGACAAAGCGCGTCTAGGCTCGTAAAAGCTAAAATAAATTAATAACGAAACAGAACAAATAATATGGCGACAAAAAAAAATAATAATATATTCTCAAAAGCTAAAATAAAATAATAGCGAAACAAAACAATAAATATGGCGACAAAAAATAAATAAAATATATTAACCCATAACCAATTTTATTTTTAATTAAAATAATAAAAGACAAAAATATTTAAATATGTATTAAAAATATAAAATGATATTTTATGTTAAAATGACATTTTACGTTGGATTTAGAAACTTATTTGAAATCATTCAGTTATAGAAATCAAATTTATTGTTTGACAAAAAATAGAGTAGACAAATTTATTTCCATAAAAACAATAAAAACTTTCAATTTCTTTGACCGTTGATTTAAAACGTAATATTGAAGTATTCTCAAGAGAAGACGCTGGAAAAAGAAAGTACAAGAATGAAATTCTAATTCATTACTACAGATTCAAGATTCGAACAAGTAGGAAACAAAAATAAAGACAAAGATAGTTTTGTCTTATGGTTGAAGTGAAGCTCTTACAGATCTGACTTGGATCAATCTTAGTGATCTACTTTTGCTTGAATGATCTGTAATATAGTAATTGTAAAGCAAATTATAAGTAGTGATCTGGATTTTGATCATCATCTTCATCTTCTCTGCTCTGTGTTTTGAGTAACTTAAGGATTAATCAAAAGAGAATAATTTAGCAGCTGTGTGTGTGATCTTGAAAGTTGCTACTTCTTCACGTTTTGGTTTGGTAAAGTTTGGTGTTTTCAGGATACTGTCAGACTCAGGAGTTTGGAGATTTTAGGTTCTTGATTTAGGTCATTGATCATCTTCTCTGTTCATTTCTTGGGTTTATTGATTTCATATTTTTTGATGAGAAATCAAGATTTTGTGGTTTGTGTTTAGATGGCACAGCCTCCGATTTCAAATTCTCCACTGGTGGCTCCACCGCCTCTTAATAATTCTACTCCAAGTAATAATGCCACGTCACCATCTAGTCCAGCTACACCACCACCAGTGACATCACCACCACCAAATAGAGCTCCTCCTCCTCCGGTTATAACCTCACCACCACCAAATGGATCACCTCCTCCTCCTCTGCCTAAACCACCTGAGAGCTCTCCTCCACCACAACCATCACCAACACCACCAGTGATCCCATCACCTCTTCCTTCAACTTCACCACCACCACCTACACCACCAACACCATCGGTGCAGCCACCAAGTAATCCTCCTCCACTATTACCTTCTTCTCCTCCTCCTGCTTCTGCTCCTCCTCCAAGGCCGTCTCCTTCACCTCCAACCTTAGAACGCTCTCCTCCTCCTCCTCCTCCNTCCTCCACCACCAGTAGATACTAAACCACCACCTCCTAAAAGAACTCCAAATTCTCCACCAACACTCTCTTCTTCTCCTCCTCCTCCACAAATACTTGTCCCAGATTCTGACAATCCATCTCAAAACAACTCTACTAATGGTAATGGAATTGGTACTGTAGCTGTTGTTGGTATAAGTGTTGCAGTGGCACTTATAGTCTTCACTCTTATTGTAATATTCATCTGGTGCTTGAGGAAACGCCACAAGCGCCTTTCATCTGTTAGAGGTGGCAATGATACACCATCAGCAATAAGCTCTACTCCAAGATCAGGTATTACTTTCAATAATAATTCTTGTTTCTTGTGTGTTTCTTGATTTTGATTTACATTCTTTATGGTCCAGATTCAGCTTTCTTTAGAATGCAATCATCTGCACCTATTGTAGCAAGCAAGCGTTCAAGCAATCAAACATATTTCTCACAATCACAATCAGGTGGTTTAGGCAATTCGAAAGCATTGTTTTCATATGAAGAACTTGTGAAAGCAACAAATGAGTTCTCAGAGGAAAACCTATTAGGTGAAGGTGGATTTGGTTCTGTATATAAAGGTATATTACCAGATGGTAGAGAAGTTGCAGTGAAACAACTTAAAATTGATGGAGGACAAGGCGACCGAGAGTTTAAAGCTGAAGTTGAGACACTTAGTAGAATTCATCATCGCCATTTGGTTTCTATTGTTGGACATTGCATCTCTGGTGACCGTAGATTGCTTATTTATGATTATGTTTCTAATAATGACCTTTACTTCCACCTTCATAGTAAGTTAAAAACCTTCCCAAGATTAGAGTTTATATATATATACACACATCATTGGTAACTGAAGTGATTGACTATGTTACTTGAACAGCTTCAACTTCTGTTCTTGACTGGCCAATGCGTGTTAAAATCGCGGCTGGAGCTGCTCGTGGACTTGCTTATCTCCATGAAGATTGTAAGTTCCTAATCCAAGAAGAGCTAGTCTTAATGGTACCCTCTAAACTTGTTGTATTTTCAGGTCATCCGCGTATCATTCACAGGGACATTAAGTCATCTAACATTCTTCTAGAGGACAACTTCGATGCTCGGGTAACAACTCTAGTCTGCTATTCTTGGTTTATCAAGATTCCAGTTACATTGTAACTTATATCTTCCATTTTGTGTTTGGTAGGTTTCTGATTTTGGTCTAGCAAGATTAGCTCTTGATTGTAACACTCATGTTACAACACGAGTTATAGGAACATTTGGGTAGGTTCTTCTTGTCTTGTTTGATAGAGAGATAAGTTCACATATTGTATCATCTAGTTAATGTTTTCTTCATTCATCTATGTTCAGCTACATGGCTCCTGAATATGCATCAAGTGGAAAACTAACAGAGAAATCAGATGTATACTCCTTTGGAGTTGTTCTTCTCGAGTTAATCACTGGTCGTAAACCAGTTGATACATCCCAACCACTGGGAGAAGAAAGCCTTGTTGAATGGGTACAGTCACTATTTGAACCTTCCTTAACATGTTATGTTAACCTTTTCTTCAAAATCTTCTTGACCTTTGCATTATCAGGCTCGGCCTTTGATAAGTCATGCCATCGAAACCGAGGAATTTGATTCTTTAGCAGATCCCAAACTTGGAGGAAAATATGTTGATTCTGAAATGTTTAGAATGATTGAAGCAGCGGGAGCTTGCGTGCGCCATTTAGCAGCCAAGAGACCTCGGATGGGACAAGTACTAACTACAAACATATGTTCTGTTTTCTTGAACAAGAGTTCATTATTTGCTTTAAAACTTGAAAACTATATTGCAGATTGTGAGAGCTTTTGAAAGTTTAGCTGCAGAAGATCTCACGAATGGAATGAGACTAGGCGAAAGCGAAGTCTTTAACACAGATGAACAAGCAGCAGAGATCAGATTGTTTAGAAGAATGGCATTTGGTAGCCAAAATTATAGTACAGATTTTTTCACACATACTAGTAGTTACAATAGCAGAGACCAAAACATGTAAATATTGAGTTTTTTCTCTCGCCATTAGAGGCAACAAACCCATCAAGAACTCGCCATCTTTCGCGCTTCAAACCCGTACATTATGTTCATCTCAAAGCAGAAGAACCTTCTCAGAGTTCTTGAAACAGTAAGAATCTTCGTATGTTCTTGATTTGTGTTCATCTTTTCTTGTTTCCATGTGATGAAACTAAAGAGACTTCTAATACAATTTTGCAGAAACAGAGGATTGAAACAAAGATGAGTAAATGGGTAAAATATTTATGTTCTGCCACAAGAGAGGCTAAGTTTTTGTTTTACATGAAATTACTTTTGTATCTATTTTTATTTACTTTTTTACCTTCACTTGTTGTGTCATTGTGTGTTCATCTACCTTCAATTTCCATATAGAAAAAGACTGATTTACACTTGTGAATCATCATATTGAAGAGTAGAATCAAAGAAAACTAAATATTGATAGTTTCTTTGCCGTCCAAGATTCCTTAAAAACAATGCTTATAAAAGAGTCTCAAACTCCCATGTGATTATATACAAAACCAAACACATGAGTGTTGCTTTGCCTTTGCATTTGTTGATACCAATATTAGCAAGGAACATATTCCTTTGACACAATCTAATGTTACCTATTAACTTCTGTTTATTTCTCCATCTCTATATCTTTGTTTTTTTATTACCTTAAACTATTTTGTTTTAATGCAATCTTGAGTAGTAATGGAACAAGATTGTGGTGCTTTTGCAGCAGATTGTGTTATCCTCTCTTGCTGCTGTGAGTGCTTTATATTACAAGTCTTTATCTTTGTCTTCTTCAATATTCCTTGTAAACTTGCTCAGAAGATGAAGAAGTTTGTGACCAGGAGGAGGCTTCAAAGAAAGAAGAGACAAGGCGCGAAAATCGTCCTACCTATAAAGGATGATATTAGAGATAAAAAGGATCTTTTTTCTGGTAATGAGTTGAGATTTAGTTGCATGGAAGACATTGAAGAGATGTTGCAAGAACTTTCCATGAAAGGAGAGTTTGTGTTTGGGAGTTTCTGGCGACAAGGAGACTCACAATATGAGATAGTTAAAAACATTGATCATCATTCATTACTTATATCACAAGAGGATTCAAGAATCCAAATAATGAAGCATTAAGAGAACTCTAATGACAGTAAAAGTTAAAAAGACTAATCACAATCTTGAAACAGCAAAAGAAGAGAACTCTTATGTATAATCTTCAGCTGTTCAGGTAAACGCGATTTCTGTATTTTCTTGTTTCTTAATCAGGCTAAGCCGCAAGAATCAGAATGTACAACAACTAGTTGAACAGCCTTCTTCTATCAAGTCTGAAGCAAGCCATCTTCTTGCTTTCCATATATGGTTCTATTTATGTCCTGCGAGTCAGTTGAAAATCGGAAAAAAATCATTCAAGAGGAGACTGTTGTCATGAATAAGGCTCAGATCTCCTCACTGATCTCTTTTTAGCTTCTAATCTTGCTGTGAACCCAACTGTTGTAGGCCTTATAGATCTTTGCCTCACCATATCACAGTACTCAGGGTCATTACACTGACCTTCGTACCTTAGCCATTGTATCATCCCATGGTACATTGGGAAAAACCTCATCTGAACTGCAGAGTATATGAAGTATGGCATCAATGTTGTTACAACCACAAAGAGAGTAATGACCCAGTAAGATAGTGAAGGTGCTAAAGCTTCAGCAAAGACTTTATATGCACCAGTTGATATTCTTGATGGAAATTCTCCATACACTGTCATGAAAAAGTACCAAACCACAATAGAGCCCCAAATAACAATGTGCTGGATCAAAGTGAAGTAACTGATAGCTAATGCCATCTGCAAATTCACAACCCAGACAATGCAAGTGTACATTGTCCCACCGAGTATTTCTCTTCCCGGGGTTTTTCCATCGTGGTTGAAAGCTTGAGATTGGAGTGAACTTTTGCAAAGGAAGAAAATGATTACTGCACTGTAGAATCCATTGAACATCCAGCCAAGTATCCTTCGCCAGCTGAACAGAACATTCTGTACACCTTCTTGGTATAACAGTGGAAACTGCAGAACCAACAAAAAAAGGATGAAGTGAGAAGATTAATCTGTTGTAAAGCAATGAAAGAAGTGTTTACCTTTATACAGTATCGAGCGGATACATCTTGGTCGAAAACACCTAGAGCAATAACTGGAAGGGATGAGAAGAAGACATTATAAAGAGATAGAAACCAATCATTGTAGGCAGGTGTTGATGAGAATGTTGTATATGCTTCATATAAGAAGAGTGTGAAACCAAATGTAATGTTCTTGTAGAAGAAGTAGCAAATCTGTGAACAAGAGAAAACAAGTCAGACCAAAAGTATTGATTAGGTTGGTCTTGATTTGAAGATGTAGTATGATATTTACCATTGTTGAGATCCTCCTATAACACCAATGTCCATGGACTAGTAACAAACGTTCCAGGTATCTGAATTGAGCAATCGCGATGTCGCTCGACATTACAGCCTGAACAATGATCAGGATTAGCCACAAAACAAAACAAAACAAACACAACAGTGAAAAGTAGAAAAATGTTAAATCTAAACCAAACCTGCATGCCTTCAACGCCGCTAATCCCAACACCTATATCTGCCTCTTGAAGCATTCCAACATCATTTGCACCATCACCAATTGCTAATGTAGTTTTACCATTCCCAGATTTTACTAGTCTTGTCACCTACATTTCGATTTAACTCTTATGAAAATCTTGACATCAACAAAAGTATTACTCAAGAATAAGTAAGAAAACTAACCAGAGCTTTCTGTTTTGGTGATGAACGACAACAAATGACAGATGCACAACCAATGGCTAGTTCTAGGAAGATGTGTTTTACATCATCATCTAAAGCGTAAGCAAGTGATTTCCCATCAATGATTAAAGCAAAAGCATCAGAGTTCCCACCAGAATACTTTAGTTGAGCCTTTCCATTAATTATCTGAGACAATACATTTTCTTTTGATGCCTGCAATATCAAATTAGCTACACTGATTCATTCATCTACATAACGCTATTGCAAGAAATATCAATGTTTTGGTTAGTGTTTTACCTTTACAATGACATCTTTTTCTCCAGTTTTTTCAAGTATATGCATTTCAGGGGTTTCCAAGTTGATTATGATCTGCTTCATCTCTTGTCTAAGCAAACTACAAGCAAAGCTGTCAAAGACAAACATACAAAGGATTCAAAGAGTGTAAAGAATGTAGAGGAACTGTATGCAGGAACTCAAGAGTAGATAATATTAAGGTGATACCCAGAAATTGATACCCAATATTGATAGCAGTCTCCATTTTGTCACCAGTCAAAACCCAAATCTTTATTCCTGCTTGAGCAAGCTTGTCAATGCAAGCAGGAACCTGAAAAGGTAGAAATAAAACATTTTAGTTCACCAACAATGAATTAAATTATCTGAATAATCATCAGAGGCTTGCTTATGCTTACTCCATTTTGGAGTTTATCTTCAACAGCAGTAGCTCCAAGAAGAATTAAGTCTTTCTCAACCTTCTCTGTGACTTCTTCTATAAGTGCTTCTCGATCAGAACTAACCGAGCTCTTGGCTGCACTGATTTTCTCATTGAAAACTTTGTATTCTTTCTCATCAAGTTCACGATATGCGAGTATCAAAGTTCTCAGCCCTGCATCAGCATACTCATTCACATGGTCCCGTGTTTCCTCTTCAAACTCTCTACCATTCTTGGAAAGTCTCTCAAACATAACACTAGAAAACAACACAAACCGAAAAATAAGTTCAAATCATATTTGAAAATGGTTTTCTTAAGTCAATGATCACTTACTTATCTGCTCCTTTACAAAGTAATAAGAGTTTTCCATCTTCATCCTGCACTATAACTGACATTCTTTTCCTCGTGCTGTTGAACTCAAGAACGTTCAAGACTTTGTATAACCTGCAACACAAAAAACATTTTACTCAAGCGATAACTCTTTGATAGTATACAATAGAGAAGAGGAGATGGACTGACCTTTCAACTCGTTTGCCAGAAACTAGCTCAAGCTCTCTTACTGATATGGTAGTTTGAGTTCTGTTAAAAAATTCAAACCCAATCTCCCTTGCTGCAATAACAAAGGCTGCTTCATCGGGCGACTCAGCCTCGTAAGAGATCTTTTCTGTATCTTCATCCACTTCAGGTATCACGGTATGACATACCGCGAGTAATCTGAAAAACTTCTGAATGACATCAGCATTAATTTCAGTGACCCAGTTTCCATTCATTATCCTTTCATCTCTAAAGTTGAATCCTTTCACCGTAGATTCTTCAGGAATTGCCTCCTTACTATACTTTATACTATCCTCATTACTCTGAAACACTAAAGGAGAACCTTTTCTTCTTCCAATAGCCATTTCCAGCTCCACCTCTGTAACACCACGGCCATAAGCTGTCCCTGCAATAGAACACTTGATGAACTCCATGGAGTTACACGTCAATGTCCCCGTCTTGTCTGAGAGAATGGTATCCACTTGCCCAAGTTCTTCATTCAGGTTAGAGGTACGCGCACGAGCTGGCTTGTTAGCTTCCTCGTAGTACATGTGAATATCCTGGTTGATGAAGATGCTTTGAAGGACTTTAACAATCTCTATTGAGACATATAAAGATATAGGAATGAAATAACTATACAGCATAACCGCTGTTAGAAAGTGATAGATCGCAGCCACAGGAGCTCTTTTGGGGTCAAAGAAGATACTGGAGCTATCTGGTCTCAAGTACCATCTTTTCATCACACCATTCTTGAAATCATCTCTTGTTGTAACACCAAAGATAACAGAACCAACAAAAGCCATAGTAACTACCATGAAGAACATTAGGTAGATAATCTTATCCATCTTCTTTTCAATCATGCTTCTCTTAGATGGAGGACCTGTTGAATTCTGAATAACCTTTGTGTCATGACCCGTGAAGATAACCGCGCCAAAGATGAAATCTGTATTCCTGAGTTTTGAGTCTCTCAAAAGAAGCTGTTGAGGTGAAAGAGGGTATTTAGCTCCCTTAAGCTCCATAGTTCCAACAAATGAATACAAGTTAGCATTTGGATCTTCACATTTGACAAAAGCCTCAAAACCCTTAAAGTTAGCATCACGCAAAGATGAAGTTACTTCAAGTCCTTGTTTAACTTTCAAATTAGTCTCCCCATCAAGATTCATTGTCTCAACATAGCAAATAGCATCTTCATAGCTAGAAGAAAGCAAAACAAGATCAGCTGGGAAAAACTCATTCTTCTCTACCTTCACTATATCTCCAACACTCAGAGTCTTCCATTCCCTCGAATCGAAACTCCCATCGCCTTTATGCACTTTAACTTTCCTATTATTCACCTCAATATCCTAAAACAACATCACAAAAACTTCTACTTCAGTTTCAGAACAAACTCTACTAGAGAAGAAGCTTAAATTACACACTAAACTCTCAGATTCAGAACAAGATAACAACACACACACACACAGAATCAAAACTAGATCCTCTAATCAAGCTCAAATCACTCTAACAAGGCTAAGAGAAAGAAAAGTTTACCTGCTTTTTGCGGCGCCAATCTTCAACAGCTTCTTTAACCATAGTAGCACCAATAACAAAAAGGAGAGGAACAATGGCACTAGCAGCAGTATAAGGAGCAAGAGGAGTAAAAGACAAGATCCCAGTAACCAAGAAGTAGAAATTAGCAACTCTCCTGAATTGCTCAAACAGTGATTTTGGTAAGAAAGTAGCAAGAGTGTACTTAGTAGTCCTGACATAGTTATCACAATAGTTGTTTGAATCAACTTCAGGTGAATCAGGTTCGTTGCAATAGACAACCCTAGAGAAACCAGGTCCTCCAATTCGAGAATGGTCTTGCTTGAAACATGCTTTAGTGCATGTTAGTGTATATAGCTTACTTAATTGTAATCTCCTTCTTTTTCTCTTTGTTCCTCCTCCTGCCATTTAAAGATCTATAGCTTCTCTATCTCTCTCACTGAACCAGCTAAAGTTTGAATCTTTACTGAAAAACAGAGTTTTCAGATATTCAATGAACCCTGAAATTATAAAAAAACAATATTTTTTTAAATAAAATTCAGACACGCAAAACGAGTATAAGATTTGTCCTTTTTTTTAATGTTGTCTATTGGCTAACTGATTTTTCCAATACCCGCGAGAACATATTTAAAACGAAGATACCAAGAAAATACAATTTTCAATTTTTTTTTTTTTATAAAGTAGAATAAAGAAAAAAAAAGACAATACCGTGAAACCAACCGAACAGAACAGAGAAAAAGCAGAGAAGACCGTGACTTGTTTTTTTTATATGATGTGATCCTCGTTTTTTGTGACTCCAGTTATATAAATTATTTTCTCGAGAAGAACGAGAATTTTCTCAGGAAAATATCAGAGATCGAGTGAGTGAAAGAGCTGAAGTTTTTTTTGTTTTGGTGAAATCTTAAAAAGATCAAGAAGGGTATTTATAAAAGCTTATGATCTTTAACAAAGTTGAGATTTTTTAAAATTTTATAAGATAAAGAAATTGTAAATAATTAACAGCTATGAGTGAGATCTCATTCTCTGTTTTTTTTTCATCCAGACAAATTGGGAAGACAAAGACGAAGAAGAAAAAAACATAGACAAAGTTCCAAAAATTATTGTTGATGAAAAATTACAGCAAATCAAAATTGTAGTTTTTTTTTTAATTTGATGATCATCAACCTTTATGTGAAGAAAAAAAACTGGAGAGTGAAAAAAAAAGGACAAGGATCTGCAGATTAAAATCTAGGAAGATTTTTGAACTGTCAGATAATCAGAAAGTGAGAATTAGGTAAGAGAGGAAGAAGAAGAATCGATTGGAGGAACATTAGATGCGCCGTCGTAGCGGAGAAGATGATGACCAACACTTAAAATTCGGGTCAAACCAGATGCATTTATGTGCATGTTTTCTTTATTTTATTTCTATTACTTATTTACTTACTAGTATATACTATATACTGTATATGTCCTTTTAATTACATTTATATTTTCTTTCCGATGTTTATTTTTTTTGTTATTTATATAAGTTTTATCTTTACTAGTTAAATACAATAAATAAATTTTTTTTTTTTAAATAATTATATTACAAAATTAATAGTATATTATTCTGATAGACGGAATGGATTCGGTTAAAACTCGTTCGAATTATTTAGATATGTAATCTTACATTCCTATTAAATAATTTTAGTATATCCAAAATTTTAAAGATTATTATATTAATTTAAAATTAGACATGAAATTATTATCGGATTAACCTAATAATATATTTTAAAAAAATCCGGATATCCATTCAGATTTTGGATCGAATTCGAATTTGACTTAAATACTGAAGATATAGATACACTCTAATATGATAAAATTACGGATGAAATTTTCCGAATTGAATTCGATTTTTTCTGCTCAAATAAATTTTTTTCCCGAAGACTATAATTAGTGTTTTAAATTGTTATTAAATATGTGAGAAAATCAAAACATTCATCTTTGTGACTACTTATGGATTTGGTATTTATATTAACAAAAGCACCTAATGTTCAAGTTCAAACTACAAAGGACTAGATAACCCATAAATATGAATGACTCTATTCATTTCGATTAGAGTGACTTTATTCATTTTAATTAGAGACATTAAAATGTCTATACAAACCATTTTATCATTCCACAATATAACATGGCTTGTTTGGTTTATTTTGAAACCCCCTAATGAAACGAAAAATGACATGTTTCCACATAAGACAGTACAAATTGTTACTCCATCGTAAGCATTTACTTGGAAAATAGCAAACTTCATTGAAGTAAGCAAATGGTGGAGAACAGAATAACTCAGGCATAGACTTTGATAAGCATATCAAAATCTAGGGTTTCTACCTTTAAGATCACCTTAGATAATGTAAGTATACGTAAACATGCTTTTACCATGTAAGCTACTTAGGTTCCGAAGTAGTTGCCTAATAAAACATGTGTGTTCGAACGAACTTAATGTAATGGAGTCTTTTGATGTCCAATAAAAAAAGTTACCTCAAATTATTGGTGGTCGACTCGTATTTTATTTAATATAATAACATAGATATTTGTAATAAATTTTTAATTAATTCCATGGCTTATCTACTATTTTGGAAGTCGTTAATGTGAAAAGTCTTTTTTGATAAGAATGTAAATATTTTATTTAAAAGTGAAAAGTTAAGTGATTAGAGTTTGATTTTATATGATTCATATACCTCATAAATTTGGGAGTTTCTCAAAATATCTGAATTTCGATTTATTTTTTAATAATTATTTTATATAGATATCTATAACAAATTACCATTCTTTTATTATAACCAACATAATGGCATATGTCACTTTATCCAAACATGACAAAATTCGTTTTGGGATTTTTAGTTCTTAATTATTCTCCTTATTACAACACTACTCGTTTCACAATGGCACGGACCAGGACCATTATGTATTTATGTGTATGGTTTGGTTGTGTTCATGTGGCACGTAAAACTTTTCATACATTAGTCGATAGGGTTCATGACAAGTCAACGTTTGGAAATAAATTTACGTATATATACTAGTTATTAGCCCGTTGATTGTGGTAATAATCCTTCAAAAAAGTCAAATCTAAAATCAAATGTTTAATTGTAATATGGTATACGATTATATTATATAAAAATCTTGGTTCTTATACGTCACAATCTCAATAATGCCAGACATGAAAAACAAGACTTAATTAGGCTAAGAATTTAAAACTTAGTTGTTAGATTATGCTTTAGAATATGGTAATATTCCCATGCAAATCCAAAATAACTACTAATAATATCATATATCTTGATCTTTTTGAAATCATTATGGATTTGGTGATAAAAATGTTGTAAGAAACTAGTTAATTCCTTCTAGTGGATCTTTAAAACTTCAACACTTGATGATTTGAATACATAGTGGTTTAATTTAGTCATATAAGTCATGACTCATGAGTCTATCTTTGGTGGTCGTTGGGAGCCTCGTCGTTATCCGACGTAAATAAAACTTCGAGAGAAGCTTCTAAAATTCATAAGTATAAAATATATTTCCTCTCTTTCACATATATTAATGTTTAAAATTTTCACATATTATTTTTTTCTCTCATTTTTAATTGATTTTTTCATTATTTATAATAAATATATATAATTAGTCTTAAAAATATATATTTTAAATATCAATATACAAGAAATTGAGGGAAATGATTATTTTTTTTCTAATGCATGATTCCTTTTATTAATTCATAAATTGATGTTGACGTTAAATAAAAAAATGATGTTGACATGAATACGAAGAGCTTGCCACGCCTACAGACCAAAACTTTTATTATTTTTCTTTAATAACAAAAATCAATTAAGTGATTGTTACTTGCTTACCATTTACAAATGTACATGTGTAATTTTATGATCACAAAGAAATGAAATACATATCGGATTAAAAATTTTAGAATATATTGTCTATAAATATCTTTCTCTATGTAGTGCTTTAAGAATTAAATAAAGTTGGTAAGCAATAAAGCTAAAGTTGTGATCGATATATTTTTGTATTTTTAGACTTATTTACATAAAATAAATTTATTGACTTTAAGAAGTTGACGACGAAATCAACACGGCTCAAGACTTAAAGGAATCTCGAGTTAATTGGACCACATATGCACACACACATAAAGAACAAATAAAGACAAGAAAAAAAAAGTGAGCAAGACCAAAAAAAAAAAAAAAAGTTAGGGAGAGCATAGAAATGGGAGAGCAAACAGAGAAGCCCAAATGGCTAGTGTCCAATACATACCATTACCTACAAACCTTACCTGTCCTTAGCTTCTTCCTATAACCAACACATACACATAAGTTACGTGACAACATGATCATATATCATCATTGACATCACCATATTATATTATTCATGTCTTTATGGCACTAACAAACATTATCCACTGTCGTTTGTTAACATTTGAAGATTAGTTTGGTTCATTGTAATGCCACAGTGATTGTAACATTGTAATGAACACATGTTTTGCCTTAGTTTTATAAAAACCAACCTCTCTTTTATAGTGTGATTTAGACTCATTACCTGTTTTAGATCCGAGAGAAGCATCGGTCCCATTTAGTTGATGATTAGGAGATTATATGAGAAGTGTGTATTAATGGCCTTGGATTAGAAGCAACGTAGCATTTTTGATGAAGACTTGATCTCTTTAAACCCACCTAACTCATTGTTGCACCAAACTTTATTATTCATACTTTGAAGATATCTCAAAACACTTAGCTTTTTATATGCATTATGACTTCAACGATTGTTTCTGATCACAATAAAATGAATTCTAATTCAATCATTTGGTCTCTACTCTTATGTTCTTATCTCATCTCTTCCT
>KE158465.1:0-66764 GCA_000411055.1 Leavenworthia alabamica | reverse complement strand
TTCACCTCCAACCATCTCACCACCACCTGTATCACCGCCACCAGCACCTGCTTCTCCCCCACCTGCACCAGCTTCTCCACCACCTGCACCAGCTTCATCACCACCTGTACTATCGCCTACACCAATAAGTCTACCACCAGCTCCAGCCCCAGCTCCTGCCAAGCACAAGAGAAAGCACAAACATAAAAAGCACCACCATGCTCCAGCTCCAGCACCAATTCCCCCAAGCCCTCCATCTCCTCCAGTTCTAACAGATTCCCAGGACACAGCTCCAGCACCATCACCAAACACGGTAACAATTTTATACCAAACAACAATCTTAAAAATAAAAAGATTGATTATCACTGTCATGCTTCTATACAAGCTTGGGTTATAAAGTTCTTTCATTTCTCGTTTACAGAACAGAGGAAATGCCTTGAATCAGCTACAAGGAAGAGCCGGAATCTTACTAAATACCGCACTGGGAATTCTCTTTCTAGTAGCTATGACAGCCTAAAATTTCTAGCTCTCTTGAGTATAGAGTCAAACATCTACATTCTCCATCTAAACCGACACATTGATTCAAGAATAATACATTATTTTTGTATTCTTTGCCAAAATAGATTCCTTCTTATGATGCATAAAAGAACATATCTAACAAAAATTGATTCAACATTCTGTATCAAACTTGATCGGTACCCGAATCCTTGGAGGTTTCTCGTAAGTCGTATTCAACAATGAGACCAAGATTATCAACAAGTTTATGATGTTGAAGACATCCTGCACACTGCCAAAGGAAAAAAAAAAACAAATCAATCAACCAAGACTATCTTTTGTGTTAAAAATCCCTAAACAACAAAGCATCTCTCTTGGACAATTAATCAAACATGTGGTGTGCACAATTTTGATCATAACAAAGGAAAACAGTATCAAAGACGTACCTGAACAAAAACAAGACCGCGTTCATAAGCATGTCGATTGATAAGCCGTTTAGTTCTTACTCCACATGAGTTGCAACTAAATTCCACAAGCAAACTCCTTCTTGGTAATTTAATATCTATAGAAGCAACCTGTCCCTTGCATAAACAAACAAGTTACAAACTTTACACTGATAAAAACAGAGACACAAAACAGTATTTAAACACTAATTCAATTTTTTTTTGGTTTTCAATGTTAAAAACACTAATTCAATTTGATACCTTTGCGGAATCTTTTGATTCTTCTTCTTCTGGGTTTAATCTAGAATCATCAGTGAAAGAACAAAAAACGGAAACTGATTGATTCCTTTGCTTAGGTGTTACTATTTCAATAACACGAGCAGTCCTTGACCTGTAGAAATATCAAAAAAGGATGCGTTTTTATGGGATTTAGGAGACGGGATTAGAAAATGAGATCAGACCCACTAAATAGTTTTAAGCTTGGGACCTGTATAGAGCTATAGGGTTTTGCTGTTTGCACGACGGATTGTAGAAAGAAGCTGAGAACCCTAAATTAATTGGCTTTTTACGAACATTAATCGGAGTCCAAAGCGGAGATAATCCGGCGGTCATATTCGCCATGTTTTGCGTCCTTCAGACTCTGTATTGAAGACTAAATCAAGCTAAGTAGTAATAATGGTGGTTCTAGAACGGAAGAATCTTCACCGTTTATTTCCAACGTCTTAGATCTGGCCACGTGTTGCTTGCTTTGCTACATCTCTAGTTGAATGATAGAAGAAGTGTGTTCGATATGTAAGAAAACAAGATACAACTCTTTTATTTATTTATTTATTTTCCTTCAATTTTGTTGGTGATGAACAATGAGGAACACATAAGAGGGATTAAGATTCTTTAATTAATTACATTAATTTTTCGGACAATAATAATAATAATATTGAAGATTCTTGATCCTTGATCTGAAAATATGGTTGATCAAGAAAGAACAAATCCTCATCTTCTTTAATCTGACAAAGCTTAATAATATGATGTTTGATCAGAATCAAGATTTAATCTTCTTCTTCATCAACTTCTCTGAAAGGAAGTGGCACTGTCTTTACAGCTCGAAACTTCCCTGCATTATTCAGATGCTCATTCTCCAATCTGAAAATATCAACACAAGCTTAATCAGTATATATATCTTGAATCTGATTCCAATGATCGTTAAAGGGAAAGATTAATATTTACCTGTAAAAGTTCCATTGTCCTCTCCTAATGACTTCAAGAGCAGCTAAGAACAATCCTGTGACTCTATAATCCACATGCTCAAAACTTGAGTGCAAAACTGTTTGTAACCATGCTAACCTCAGGACAAGATTTAGAACCTACAAAAGACATTATAATAAGGTCCATGTCCTGGTGTTGAAGATGATATATAAAGATTCATGTGTAAGTATTTGGATTTGTACCATAGAGAAGTAATAAATAGATTTTTGGCGAAGCATGAGTTGGTTTCTAAGCCAAGGGTTATTAGAATTTTGTTGAAGTAAACCCCAATCTTTAACATAGTCCCAATACAATTGGTAAACTGTAGCTATACTTGACATAGCTACCACAAGGCAGAGCCAACCAATGCTCCTTTCTTTCTCGTAAGCAACTTTGGTTCCCGCAGCTAACATCGCTGACACATACTTTCCTAGGTTCACTAGATGGCTAGTTTCTCCTTCATCAAACCATCTCCTTGCACACTGTTACATAAACCCTTTTCAGTACTTTCTTAAGTGGAAACCCTAACTTGGGATACAAGTAATAGAAACATGGCGAAGAAGCAATGATGTTACCTGCATTGCTCTCCAGTAGTATGGAAGGAAGGAAACTGCATAAGCGAGATCTCTGTAGTATTTGACTCTCATACAATATCCATAGTCTTGTGTTGCGTAGCTACCGGTTATGTAGTAGCAAGCAATGTATTCTAGGTTCCTTAACATTGGTACCTGTGAGATAAAAGAGTTAAACGTAGTAATGTTAAAGATCAAGATTTTGTCTATATGGAAATGTGATTTAAGGTGTTACCTGGCTGCAAAGTTGATCAGCCATGAAGAAATCGAGCATCACGACTTTATAAAGAGGCGAAAAAACTATGTTTCTAATGACTGATATAAGCCTGTAACGGCTAGATTTGTAGAAAATGTTCAAGGGACAAATGAGTAGTAACAAGAAGACCTGTCAAGAAAAAAACAGAGTTAGGTTTTACATATATACAAAACAAAAGACTCATGATGAAGTGTATTTGTACCAGTAATAGAAGTCCAGGGATCACTTGAACTTGTCGAAATGAGTAACCTTTAGCCAGAAGAGATAGATGAACAAACATAACACCTGTTATGGCAGACATTGAAGCAGTACATATCAAGAAAACATCTCTATACTTGAGTTCATTTTCAGATCCAAGTTCGAAGATGAAACTATAGTTTATCCTCGCTTTTCGCCACATAAATATGTTGCATCCATATAAGAATAAATGCAGAAACAAGAGCCCAAACATGCTGCAAAACACACACATGAAACTTTGGTATTAGCTTCTACTCCATTTATACTAGGGTTGGTTATATAAAGCTTTGACTATATCACTCGCCTTAGTACAGGATATGCAGTTTCCATGTAAAAAGTGTTCTCAGAGTGTTGTCTATACATTCCAGTGAGATGAGCCACAATGATGTAACCAGCGAGAAGAGCAACAAAGCAACCAGTAAAAAGACCTGAATAGAGATTAAAATCTACAGTTTAAAATCTCAAACAAGATATGTTTTACTATAATCTTCAAAGATTCTTTAGCAGACAAGATCACATTATGAGACAGAGAGTATAACACTTATAGTTGTCCACTCAAAACATTAAAGGTTACATTGTGGAATCCTAATGTGTATATGTATGATGGGGTCCAAAGATTTTTTATGTGGTCTTAAAAAGATTGTGTAAGCAAGTGAATATAACAAAATGTCACAACATGAACAGGTAAGTATTAAAGCAAAAATGTCTCACCAATGAAGAAGGTGACTGAGTGAGACTCTTTACGATGGTGTGGTTTCAGATATTTCATCGCCTTTCTGCGATTTTCGCCTGCGAAGTGCTTAATGAACCATTCCTCAACTTCATCTGATAGATTTATCACCTGGTCATGTCACAAAACAATAATGAAAATGGCATCTTTTAATATTCCAAAAGCATAATAAAAGTGATAAGACAAGAGTGTAGATATCTATTTTCCGCTTACAAAACTAAAGTAGTTTTGTTCAAGTTACCTTGTCTGAACTGTTGAAGTAAGAACTTTCCACAACTTTGAGATATATTGGAAGGATTTGTTTTCCAGTAATCTAAAATATAAAAGGAATTAGTCTTAAGAAATCGAATCGAAATTTCAATTATACTTGTTAAGTTGATGTTTACCTTATCGAACTTTTTGAGAATGTTCATGAAGGCTAACATGTTCAAGTTTCTATAAGTTTTGAGATAATTTAACCCTTTGAAGAGTTCTGTTAAAGCTCCTTTTATCATCTTCTCAGCATGACTTAGTTTTTTCTTACTGATTTGTAGCTTATTTACTCCATCTGGACCATACTTCTTTGATGAAGATTGGTTCATCAAATCTTCTTTGATCAAGTAACTTATAGCTGAGAATGTACGAGAAGGATTTGTCAATGGAATCTTTATCTTGAGATTCTTCCCTTGACAGCTGAAAACACGAGCTGAAACCGTAGTTGGCTTCGAGTCCTCGTTATTGGTTTTGATTGGCTCTTCTGGCCTTAGAGACTCCAATGCTTCTGCTACATCATTCTCCAAATCATCTAAGCAAGATTCTTGAAGTTGCATTTGCTCTGTTCTGCTCCTAACAGAGTCTTCCTCTGTTTCAAGGAGCAGAGCAAACTAGTTAAACCAATTCTTGAAAACCAATGAATATTTAGAGATTAAAATACAAGAAAAGAGTCTTTCTCTTTTATATATGTTTTTATAATATATTGTAATTACCACATGAGATGGTGCAAGATATAGAATCATCTTCTTTTGATTCTTGAGTAGACTCTCCATTGGCTTGCTTTTGTTTAAAAGCATCTTTAAGCTCAATGAGTATATCCATTTGCTTCTTCAAACAATCTCCTCTTTCCAAGAACTCTTTCTCTTTTGTCTTGTAGAACTGATTCACTTTGTTAAGCTGTGCATCTAGACAAACAAAGAACTCTTTTGCAGCATCAGTATCATCAGCAACTTTCTCCAATAGTTCAGTCTCATACACATCATTGTTACTTCCAGAAGAAGCAAGCTTTCTATGAACCTGTTTTTTAAAAAAAAACATCAAAATCATTAACACAACAAACCCATGAATAGTTATTTATAAATGATCAAGGTATATGTTATTTACTTGGATGACACGAGATCTTTCGCGCTCTTTGTTACCGAAAAAGGAAAGGTTTTCTAAAGAGGAAATGATAGTTTTAATGAGAGAAGTTTCTTTATGCTTCTTCTCAACTTCATTGGTGAACAAATGGATCTTCTTGAGATCTTTCTTCAGCTGAGAGTAATCAACAAAGGCATCTTTCCATTCTGGCACAAGCTGCCCTTCAAATTGCTTAGTGAACTTAACCATAGTTTCTTCTTCTCTTTTAAGTTCTTTAAAAACTCAAGAAGAAATGATCAAGAAGAGAGTGTGTGTATGTTTTGTGAGTGTAGTGAAAGAGAAGAAGATGTGATTTGTTTTTATAGTGAAAAAAAGGAAAAAAAAAAAGAGAGAAGAATATATTTGACTAGCTTGCTTGCTCTTACTAATGATGCCTCACAAAGCACATTCTCAAATATGCTTCTTAAAACCTAATTTTCACGTACTAATTTTTATCCTATGCTTCATCCACTTGTGCTTTTTAGTGAGGTAAATCTTGTCTCATGTGGGACCCTTTGATTCTTGTCTGAATCCTTCTCTAACCGTTGAAGCTTCATATACTTCTGTAAACTCTCAAGAAAGCTACATAACAATGAAGCTTGTAATGAACTATATAAAGCTATTAGGGTAATTTAAGTATTGTAAATGCAAGAACTATAAATAGTAAGTATGAGAATTTTGTAATATTTGTGTGTGGAAAAAAAAAGATAGCTGAAATGGACCAAAAGAAACTTAGGTGCTTAGAGACACACTAAAGGTAAATTTGGATTGGACCAGCTCGATTTCCACTATATAATTTCTTGGAGGATAACAAAGTTTTTAGAAAAAAAAAGAAACATATAAAATCTTAAAGAATCAAAAGGAGAAGAAGAAGATGAACTTAGTACCAATCAAATTATTATTTCATATGACATTTTAAGATACTGCCAAACCATGCATATATTATAACAGTCAAATTAAGTATTGTAAGTTTTAACCAATAAGAACATACGTAAATGTTTCTTTAAATTCCACTTTGAGAAATACAAAATCACAATGCAGTTGGAAAAAAAGTTAATATAATAATCATTTGCGCACCAAGTTATTACTTTTACGTGGCTACGTAAAAAAATCGAAAAGCTGCATGTAAAAATATTTAATTTATTATTTTTGTTAATTTATTTGATTTTATTTATGTTTGATATTTTTAAGGGAAGACAAAATTAGAGCACAAGATGCTCTCTGAAGCTTTTATGAACGCGGTTTCTAAGTATGTTTTGAGCAACCATTCGAATGGATGGTATTGAAAGTGGACCATTATGTGCAAAATTTATATTCTATTCGTTGTACTATAGATAACTAATAATAATAGTTAATATTTTGAGGAGAAAAATTATATATAAATTCATAGTAGTGTTAGCTAGAGGATTTTTGGATAATACATTAGTATATTTCGTTAATAATGCTTCTTACTTTTGTCTAATTTATTATTTATTTTATGAGAAAAACAAAGGGCCAATAAAAGGAAAATACAACGAAGGCAACACACGAGTGGCCTTCCAATTACAGAAAGTCCATAATTCGTATAACTTTAGATTTTTTCAGATGATAAAAAAATAACATATATTTTAGTATTGAAAATATATCATTTTTAAAGTTAAAAAAGTGCAACATTTTTTACCATGGTTAAAAGATTTTTAAACTTTAGATTTTTTTTCTGATGATATATAACAAATAACATATATTTTAATATTGAAAAATATATAGTTTTAAACTCAAAAAGGTAGAAATATTTATATTCAGAATGTTATATAAATTCTATAAATTTTAAACGGTATACAATTAAAAAATCTACCAAAGATACAAGAGAAACACATATAATTTTGTTTTATTAAGTTTTAAAAATTGTAACCTATATATATATATATATATATATATTTTTTCCGTTAATATGTGATAATAGCTTCATGTCAACATATTTTGAGAAAATATTAACTAAAATAAATCTATAATTACTTTATATATCTATAAGTAATGTACATTTCTCAATTTTATATATTTATAATGCCTTTATTAGATTTTAATGTAAGTTTTAGATTCAAAATATTATGTATCTAGAATAGTCTATAACTACTATAACTATACATTATTTTATAATTCTAATAAATTATTAATTTATTTTTCTTACACTCTATTTGGATTAGTCCAATGATCCTAAAAATTTTCCCAATTCATCATCTAACCTGAATAACATCTACCTATAAGGCTATAATAATTATTTTTTTCCTGAATATGATGGGTTAAGACCTACATATATAAATCTTGTGGAAATAAAAAACAAATATATTATTATGAGAAGCCCCTCTAACAAGAAAACATATCTATCTATTAGAAAATAAGTAACACAACATTAAAAAAAGAAAAATATTCGTAGGCCAATAAAACAAATTATTAAGGATTTAATATGATAACTATATATTAAAACCAATGGAACAAGAGGAAGATGATGGTCTGAGTCGGACCGCATTCATTTGTATACGTGCCGATCATTGCAACCCACCATCTAGGAGACAGCGGTTCTACATTTTTTTTTCTGTGAAGCTTCTCATATTTTATTTTAGTTCACTTTTTTGTTTACTAAATATATGACAGTATTTATAAAAAAATCTATTTTATTATATATAGTTTGTCAAAACCTGGAGATTATTATAGGTTTGGGCATTTAGTTAGGTATTTTTACTCGGAAACGAATCAAAATAATTAAATCAAATTGTAAATTGAATATCCAAAAGTATAAATATGTGTTAGCTACTAATATATTGGTTTTTTATATATTTTAATTATTTTGTTTACAAATTTATAATATCAAATTAATATTTTAGTTTTTTTTTTGAGTATTTTTGATTATTTTTAATTATTTTGATTATTTATATGTATAAATATATGAATCGAACCGAACCCGAATAAATATAAATATCCGAAATATTTCCGTATCCCTATTAAATACTTGGAATTAAACCAAACCGAACTCAAACCGATTTTTTAAAATACCCGACAGTTTCTATATATGTAAAACTAAAGAACCAAAATCTAAATCAGAATCGAACCGATACCTGAACGCAAATCTAGGTCTAGCCATGATCTTAAAACTATAAAGCTAGGGATGGGTTCACTGGTTTAGCCGAGATTAAATTAACAACAACTGTGATTTTGAATTACTATCTCAAAAAAGAATCCAACCAAACTCTAGGTATTGCTAAAAAAGATATAAGGTATTTGTAGTGGTGAATCTAGGATGTAGATAGAACATAGTTTAATCAAATCACAAAACTCTAAATCATGTTACAAACTTTACCTTAATCAAATAAAATCCACTTCCTAAGAACAAGATACCAACCTTCAATAGTACACTCTAATTTCTCTACAATTTCATAAGAAAAATTTAACATATGCTCCTTGATCTTCAAATTTTCTCTTGAGGCATTGTTAAGATCAAAACTTTTAATGTTGTTGATGAGATGTTAATCATCCATACAATAAAGTTTAACATAACATATA
Organism: Leavenworthia alabamica; assembly: GCA_000411055.1. Taxonomy (NCBI): domain Eukaryota; kingdom Viridiplantae; phylum Streptophyta; class Magnoliopsida; order Brassicales; family Brassicaceae; genus Leavenworthia; species Leavenworthia alabamica. Next base: position 57,902 of record KE158465.1, on the reverse strand, counting down.
AATATTTTTGTAACAATATGTCATATAAAAAAGCTGTTTCAACAAATTCAGAATTTTTGCCACAAACTTTAAATCAAAAGCTGATATTGTAAGAAAAATATAAACATATTTGAAAGTGTCTTTTAAAATCATTTGAAAATAGTGTTTGTTGTCATGTTTTTTAAGATTATTAATTAAACGGTTTAAGTCAGTGAAAAAACGTATTATATAGAAGTTAATATTTAATATTATATCCAGATTATATTTTAATATTAATGACGTATTTTAACCAAAGGCATATATGCCTTTCGGACAGTACTATAGAAGTCTAAAGAATATATGCTTATTTAGCTATAGCCACTTTCACCAAAGTACGTGTATATGTCGGAGAGTCTTTGTTTTTGTTTTATTTAACGTGGATCTTTATATACACTATTAAATTAATTTATTTATTTATTTACAGTTTAAATGCGTAACAACGATGGTTTAACTTAATTAGTATATGTGAAAGCATATGCTTTCAATTTAGGCAAACGATTGATTATTAAATCAGATTCTTACAAACAAATGTGTTTTTAGAATCAATTATATTCGTATCATTAAGAAAAAGAATATATATACACACGATCCTCCACAGAAAAAGTTTGATTTTGAAGTATTTTGTGATTGTGATGTATTTCTACTTGGAAAAATTCCATGTGTTTGGACATTGTTCAAGATACTATTCATTTTATGTTATGCATGTATTATATATAATAAAGTCTTCATATGTTTTACTTACTTAATGTTTTAATCATATGTATTAAAGTAATTTTTAATTATATGTATAGTTAAAGTAATTTTCATTACTTTAATGAAGTTTCATATTATTCTCTTGATGAAGCATCATTCATAATTTACCATTCTCGAAGATTTTTAGATTTATAATTTTTTATTAATATTATTTTATATTTAATTAGTGTGGAATCTTAATTAGTTTTACGTCTATTTCATATAAATCCGAAAAAGAGGTATATCCATATGAATTATTTCACTTAACCCTTTAACAAAACAACACTTGGCTCAATTAAAATGATTCTAAAGAATCTATTATATACTTTATATATTTTCCAAATGTATTATTTAAACAATTATTTCCACGTCATATATGTATAATTTCACTAACTATTTTAAAACTGAATAATTTTAAGGAATTCAAAAATTAATGTAGATTACATAAAAGAAAATTCATATAGTATGTATAAGGGTATATTTATTTATTTATAATTATACCTTTATCATTTTTTTTTGTATTTTATCAAAACGTTGGCATGTTTCCACTGTATTTATTATTTAGTTAAAAATTAATTCTATAAAACAAATCTTTTTTTTTTAATTTAGAATGAAAGAAAAAACGGATCATATGTCTTTCTCCGAATGTTCTTGATTACAAAGACATGTGAATCCAAATTGCCACAGGACAAAAAGAATCTGTTAATATATTTTTTTAATTTCTTAAAACATTTTATAACGAACGTATCACGAATATGAATATATACGTGTTCATCTTATCTTGTATAATTTATCTAGTTTAGGATACTATTAAGAAGATTATGCCTTATCTTCTTAGTATAATCCTAGGATAATTCTATTGTAAACTTTTTTGCACATCCAATGTCGTTTTTATATGTTTGTCCTAAAAATTCTATTGTCTACATACATACATTTGCTTCCTGTCACATGCATAATACGATAATATTAGTTTAGTCCATGTTATTGAACTTGATATGATAAAAATTATTTTGTAGACTCTGATAATTTAGTTTGGGTCTCATCTTTATTAGTAATTAATTTAATCTTATTAGTTAACAAAAAAAAGAATTAAAGGCATAAAGATGGACCAGCTAACTAACAAAATTGGGTTCAATATTTTCAACTCAAGTTTTTAATACACTATACATCTTTTTTGATTATTTTTTTTTTACTTTAAGAAAAAGATGTAGTCAAATCCTTTTCTTATTGTGTTTGAAAAAAAATTATGATTTTTTTTTACATAAAATGAAATGTATGTGCTTATACCTTGTTCTCAATATTGAATATTTATCCAAACTTTTTTTGAGGGTCTTTTTCCTTTTAAATTAAATATATATCACTATTTAAATATAGTGTTATTTGAATATAAAATTTTATATTTAAAAGGTTGATAAAAAAATTACAAAACATGCATATCGTAGAAATTCTGATTAATACATGACAACAGAAACACACCTATACTATAAAAAAAAAATATGATTTGCTTACTTTTAGGCTTTTAGCTATTAAATTTTCAAATTTTATAGACAATATATAATTTCTTTTTTTTTTTGGTAAAAGAATATATAATTTCTCATTGCTTTGTCGAAAAGAGATAGGGAGTGTGGTTGAGCAACAAACCAAAAACTGAGATTTGACTGAAAGATATAAAAGACAAAAGTGAACTCAATCATTTGTGGAAGTGTAACAACATAATATTTGGTGTATGTTTTATGTATACGACACATGCATGCTTCGTTCACTATTATCTAATATTCTCAAATACGTTAGGAGATATTGTAAATCAAATTTCATACGTAAGTAACGTGACCAAGGGATAGCCATTAAATTAGATACATATTGGTTACCTTATCGATGGTAAATGAGGTTGGTAAAAATATTAATGTTACCAATATAAATGTGGCCAAGTGTAAGGAGATCTTTATAGAAATAAGAAAATATAAAACGATTTACAAAAAATGTACCTCACGATGAAATAATATTCTTAAGGAATATGCTCTTGGGGTCATGCCTCGTATTAGCTTTTTTTAATTTCAGACATGTAAAAAAAGTTGTCCTATAGTGTTTTTAGAAATAAATAGTAAAAAGCAATTGAAACTAGATGTAGAATCATAGAAGATTAAAGTTACCCTTATTTTTTTGTGGTCGAAAGATTAAAGTTACTTTAAACCCAAATTTTGATCTATCAACCTTGGACCACAAGTTTTTCAGTTGGTAGTGGGTTTTAGATATGAAAGGTGTTTCCACACCTTATGATTATTGTATTGTTTTGTAACTCATATTTTTCTGAATCTAAGGTTAGTTAGTTTTATAGTTACTACACAAGTTGTACTTAAAACATCTTTATAGGGACGACAGTTGAGAAAAAACATTGTGTAGTGATGGACAAAAATGCATGTTGTGTCTTGTTTTGTTATGTCTCTTTCATCAATTCCATTTTTTATAAGAATGTATTTTAACTGGAATAAGACTTCAGGGTAATGTACATATTAATGGAAAAAAATAATTATTAATTAAGATTTCATAAAACTAAAACTAAAAAATTATTCTAGTTGATAAGAATGCACTAGATGCATAGAACCTATGTTATTTTCAATTAATTATCATTTTTAACTACTACAGTTTTTCACATTCATTATTTGGAGTTGAGGTATATGGGAAAAAATAAGGTATATATATGGGAAATTAATTCCATAGAAAATATTTCAATTGTTTAGGTGTTGGTTGATATATCAAATAAATTATTGAGCTGGACCTGCTTACAAGTGGAAGTATTTGGATTATCAGATACTTTATATTTTCTTAGATGGATTGAGATCATGTAATAAATGAAGTTAAGAATTTTTAATTGTATTTGACTGTAAGATTAGGGATCTAGTAGAACTATAGACATTGACATCAAATACTTGGTCCATATATTTATTAGGATGTAGAAACAAGAAAAACAATATGTTAAGGAAAATAAATAATTTCTTGTAAATCTTAGGACACACAGAGTATGCTAACCGGTGTTTCTCATTCCAGCAGCGATACCATTGATTGTAATAAGCAAAGCATCTCTAAGCTTATTGTTATTTTCATCACGTCTTAGTCTCTTAAGGACTTCAACTTGCAACATGTTCATTGCATTGAGATATGGAAGTCTACTCTCAATAAGTTTCTTCAAGCTCTTATTGTTCTCCAAAAGTTTCTCATGTCCACTTATCACAAGAACATACTTCTCAGTAGTTACCAACTCTTTTCTTAGTTCATTGCCAAGTCCTCTTCGTTTCTCCGACACAAGTTGTTCATCGTAGTGTTTAGTTATGGGTATGTCTGCTTTAGCTAAAACCATCTCTATAAGATCAATGGTGGACTGAAAAAATGGCCATTCTTTATACATTGATTGAAGATCATCCGCATGACCTTTCTCAGATACTTCTTTTAAGCCAGCCCCTACACCAAGCCAAGCTGGAAGAACAAACCTTGTTTGGGTCCAAGCAAAGACCCAAGGGATAGCTCGAAGATGTCCAATGCCACTAGAGCTTTTTCTTCGTGTTGGTCGGCTTCCTATATTGAGGAAACCTAACTCTGCTTGTGGTGTTGCCTCATGAAAATAAGATAGGAACTCTGGGTTTTCATATACTGTGCTTCTATAATGTTGGCAACTAATCTTGGAGATATCTTCCATTAGGTTTCGCCATTTTTCCTCTCGAGGTGGTTGAGGAGGCTTTAAAGTAGCTAGTAGAACCGCTGTTGTGTATATCTCTAGTTGTCTTACAGCTGTTTGTGATATCCCAAACTTAGCTTGAACCATCTCACCTTGCTCAGTTGAACGCAAAGAACCCTAACCAAACCATTTCAATCATTTTCTTTTTAGCTTTTATCGCCATAGTGATAGGCACTAGTACAAACCAATACTTATACAACTAACCATTACGGAGCCAGGTGGTTGGGATTGTATAGCGAGATAGGTTGGACCACCACCACGACCAATGCTTCCTCCTCGTCCATGAAACAATGTTACTTTGATTCCAAATTCATTACAAGCTGCCACAACATTTTCTTGTGCTTTGTAGAGTTCCCATGCAGCTGTAAAACGTCCAGCATCTTTGCCTGAATCAGAGTATCCAACCATAACCTACAAGTAATATTATTACAAATTGTTAAAAAGCTTCCTATAAGGTTAACATGTTTGAGTTTAGTTGTAAATATACCTCTTGGTGACCATTATGGTTCTTTTGGATGTGTTCTCTATACCAATCAATTGAGAGCAATTGCTTTATCACAGGACCAGCAGCTCTTAAATCTTTCACCGTTTCAAATAGAGGAACCACTCGAAGCCTATTTGAATCAAATAAATACTACTAAGAGATTTTTCAAGCGAGTCAAAATGCATGCATGTTCATTATAAAGTGATTACTAAATATAGTAAGAAACAAAAAATGTAATATTTTGGGTAGAGATTTGAACTCACGTTCCACCAGGACAAGGTTTCCCATGTTCACTAGTGATAGCTAGTCGAGCATCTTTTTGCAAAAGCTCCACAGCCAAGACATCACTTGCCTACAAGTAGTAAACAAATCAATGTCCAAAATCGTGACGTGTAACTTATAGCTAGTCTAGAGAAATCATACATTTGAAGCCATAGAAATAACATAAGCTCCAAGTGATTCACTTCCAAGCTCAGCAGCTACTCGAAATGTGTCTAACACTTCTTTAACGTCAGGACCAACCTACATAAATAGATTCATATCTCAAGATATTGTTCTTCCTTGTAGTCTACGTAATAGATATTGCATTTTTGACCTCAATACTTTGAGGAACAAGAGGACGTTTCCCTTTAAGTTCTCGAGTTAGAAACCCTAGTTTTTTCTCTTCATCCCATTCACTATAGGTACCCATATCCAAGTATGTTGTAATTGCATCTAAAGCTTCAGAATGTCTTGCAGATTCCTAGTAATTAAATAACAAAAACATTAGAGAAATATATCACAAACAAAAACATGAAGATATAAGAAATATTCACCTGACGTAAATCAAGTTTCACCAAAACCATTCCAAAGGTTGAAACTCTACGGATCAGATCAGCAAGTCGTCCATCAGCTAGTACTCTAGCACCAGATGATTGCTGAGAAAAATATGAATTATATATGTTTAAATAAAAGATAAATATATTTTTATAGGAAACACCAAAATGCATTTTCATATTAATACATGATGACATTAAGATTGTTACCAAAGATTCATAGCAAAGGAGTAATGGTTCCAGAAGTTGATCTGATGTTTCGTAAGAATTTAAAGGGTCATACTCACAAGGAAGACCCTCAATTAGAAGTTCAAGAAGTCTTCGTGTCTTCACAAGCTATGATCACAAATCATTACATTAGAGATCACTTATGTCTATATATACTCTTGATTAAAATGTTTAAGGACATTTACCTTTTCTTTAACTTCTCCAAGAACAATACGATAAGGAGCACTTCCAGCTCGTTTAAGTGGAGGTGGTTCTAATAGCTTTTGGAAACTGGTCTTCCCAACTTGAGATTCTGCAAACAGTTTCCTCTGTAAGAGAAGTTGAGATGTAGCCGAGAATGAACATGGGGAAGCAACATCTTGCTTCGAACCATCGGCGGGATGGTCCGTCTTGATTTTCAAAAAGCCTTGTCCATTTTGCTTCTATATAAATAAAAATGAATGAAAACTTTATAATATATATAAGACTTGTCAAGAATGAAGCATTAATTCAGAAAACTATGTATATTTTATATATTTAATATTTATACATGTTTAAATTGCTTTGTTTATACCTGGAGATTTTGTGGCATATAATCTGTATTTGTAGTAATTTCAAATTTGGGATGTCCTGAACCACCAAAATCTGAAATGGAGATGTGATATAAAAACTTATATGGATTTTGAAATAAAGTTTAGAAAATAATATAAAAAATATTTTAACCAATGCAAGAAGGAAGGTGAGCTCTAGCTGGAAGCTTTGTTGGTAATGATGAACTTTGTTGGTTTGAGAAATTTGATTGGCTTATGTCTGAACCTTGATCACAATTTTCTGAGTTGAGAAATTAACATCATCTCTTAGGGTTTTAGAAAAAGAAAAAATAAAGACTTAATAGAAGTTGAAGTATATACCCTTTTCAAGTATTTCATCTGCTAATCTTGAGAACATGTCACTACATCGATCCGTAGACAATTCAAATCTTAAGCTATCTACTTCTCTTATGTACATATCTATAGCCATCCACCTAGACAAGAGAGATACTTCCTTTGTCACCTGAAAAAGTGATATGACAACATTCAAATGTGTGTGTTATATAGAAAATATGTGTTAAGTAAATTATCAACTAATTTATTTATTGCTAATTGGATTTGAGTTTGATGAATGATAAAGAAGACTAATTAACCTTAGCTGTGACATTAGGGTTTCCATCTCTATCACCTCCCATCCAAGAACCAAATTTTATAGGAGTGCATGTTAATGGAAGTGGCTTCCCCGTGAACTAAACCAAAAATAAAATAAAAATACAAATATCAATATTAATATCTTAAGGTAAATTTAGTTTATAACTATATTACATAAAAATCTAATAAAACGACACCTTCTTCAGTGAATTGCTGACTCGACGCAGGTAATGTGGAACTGCTTTCCAAAGGGATTGCTCAACAATATTTAAACCTGATAAATTAAAAAAAAAAAGTAAAAAAAAATGGTATATATATCAACCTAAAGAGTAAAAAGTTTATAAAATTTACAAATTAGATTTAACATACCAGCTCTAGCTTCATCAACTGGAGTAGGTTTCTGACGTCTAAGCTCATCCGTTTGCCATACTGAAGTTATTTCTCTAACCTTTAAATTAATTAGAATTATAAACTCTTAGGTTATATTATATGTTTGCTACGTAAGAGATATAAAGGTGGAGAGTACCAAGTCTTCAATGAGCGTTTCACGATCTTCATGGCTAAGATCTGATCTACTGTTATATTCAAGAAGATGCTGCAAGAAGCCTATGTTATCAACTCTCAAGTATAATTAAACATAAAGATATAATCATGCATATATGTCAACATCGTTGGAAACTTACAGCAATTCTAAGATGCTTGTATTGCAAGGTTCTTCGATTAATTTGAGTAGGATGAGCAGTAAGAACAATTTCAACCTCCTAAAATAAAATAAAAACATAAACCAATCAAATATACAACTAATTAAACGACACTCATATAAGACTATAACATTTTATAACCCTTTTCTAAAGTGTTATAGTTACATATGAAGTAGCTCTAGCTAAGAGACCTGTTTGCAAACAGTGTTGTAAAGCTCATCTGGAGAAACTCCACTTTGTAAAAGCTGACTGAATATATCATCGCAAGATCTTGAAAGTTGTGTAACGTTTAATACTTTATGCATTCTGTAATAAAAAAACAATCTCAAACAACTTTATTTACGTGTTATTTTTTATATGTTTATAAAAAAACATGACCTGTGATGATTGTCTGCAATGCTCATTAAGTTAAGAGAATGAGTAAATGTACGAGCCAATATTAGGGCTTCCTCCAATGGCATTTTTGATATTTCATTAGTTAATTGCTTCTCCAAAAGATTTGCACTATCCTCAATACTAGCCAAACGCAAATTTAATGCACTCTAAAACATTTAAAAATAATAATATCATTCTTTTTTATGTATATATAAGTGGATTAAGTCATATCTCTTAAAATTTCTCCAATGAAACCTGAGCAAGGATCCTAATACGTTCGATTTTTTCCATGAATGAAGTGCCAACTTCTCTTTGTAACACATCATGGAAGAGACTACCAAGCAACTTGCAATCATCTTCGAAGCTTTGAAATGATATTTCTTCAGCTATATCGTCTGTTGTGTCTGTCATTGTATTGATGAACAAAAATGTAAGAATGAAGAATGAGAGTTTCTTGTGAGTGATTATATCTAAGTTAAATATTTTGACGAGTGATTTGATTTATGAGACTTACTAAATATGGTGGTCAATGCAGTAAATTATGGCGTAGTTAAATTTGTGGTGTTACTTCTCTTTCCCATAAAAATCTGAGGCATGTTATTTCTACTAAAATATACAAAAGGAGTGACATAATTTAAAAAGAATTAATTTACATAATTAATCATTTACTTAAGGGTGGGTTTTACTAGTTAACAAGTGACTATTATTTTTTACACTATCATTCTCATTATAGCAACATCATAAAGTATACTTCCTCTATTTTTAAAATATTGATGTTTTAAATATTTCACACAAATTAGAATTTAGACCAAATTAAAACAAAATAAGATGTACATGCACTTTAGACTTTTAGAAGAAAAAAAATATATATCTTAACTCTTGGTCACCAACCATAATTTCTTAGACTTTGAAACGAGCTAAATTTCAATTTTAAAACACCATAAAAGTAAAATCTAAAGAATATAATGTAAAATATTCAATTTTATGTATAATTCTTGCTTAGGGTGCCAGAAGTCCCGAGTTCAATTCTTGAAATGCCCCTCTTTTCTCTATTTTGGTTGATTTTTTTAAGTTTTAAATATTTTTGATTGTTTACCTTTTTAACCTATACATTTCACATCTTTGAAAAAGACAAATGTCATAACTTACATAAATACAATAGTAACTATGTCACATAGTTAAAGAACATGACAAGATTAAGATTAACATATAAGTATAAGATAAACCCGAAAGAGTGCTCACAAGTTTTTGTCCATTTCTTGATCCTTTTATATGGCCATCATGACCTTAAACATGACCTTAGTCCATGAACATTTTTAAAAAAAAATATGTGTATATATATATATATATATAATATATATATATATAAACCGTATGCATATACAAAGAGTATATCCTATCTTGATCTAATCTACAAAACAAAACCCCAAAAAATAAAAATAAATAAATAAATAGAAATGAAATCAATGAGGAAGAGAGTCAACAAAAGAGTTGTGTCTCTTAGAAGGAGCAGAAGGAGGAATGTGAACCCCTTTAGGTAAGTAACCAAAAATATGGCTATATTCAAACCCTAAGCTCTTTCTACTCTTCTTCATCTCCGTCGTGGCTTCGATTCTTGAAACGGCCGTGGAAGAACTACTCGCCATCATAAACAGAACAAGACAGAACAGAATCATCATCGTACAACATGGAGCCATTTGGTAATAAACGTTTTTTTTTCTAAAGTTTCACTTCTTTGAGTAATGAATGAAGTGGAACTAATGTATATATTTATAATATATTGTAAGTGTGTGTTGATTTTATTGGAAAGGTGGCGGAAACGAGGGGGAAGTCGTGGAATGGAGATAGAGAAGTGAAGCTTACGCTAATGAGACTTTGAATTTTTCATATTATTATTCTAAGTTTTCAAAGATTGAGTTTTCTTTTGAGTTTTTAGTCGCCACCTTAGACTTTTATTTTTATTTTATTTCTTTTGTATTTTTTCAAATAAGTCCATTTTATACTTAAAATGGGAATATGGTTTGATGGGATGATCTTCTTTTTCAAGATTTCACATATATATGTACAACTTTATTGACGAGATGAATATTTAATGAGTTTATAGACATCATCACGTTACCTTTTTTTTGTAATTTTCAATAATAATTATTACAACATGTATGAAACTATGAATAGTAAAACAAGATTAACTCATAGCTTTTATTGAACACAAATATTTGTTTGTGCAGAACGACTTGATCCTTCCATAAGACTTAGGAGTATTAGACCTTACTATAGACATCACAATAAAATATAAGTTTTACATATACAATAAAATTTTATTTAATTTTTGTTATATATTTATGTGAATTTTATTTAAAAAAATATAGTTTTGATCGCTTAACACACACACACATTATGTTTGATCGATCCTTGAATTTTTGGTTCTTAAGTATAAAGTTAAATAAATGCATAATTGAATTGAGATGGTCACAGCGTTGTAACTTTCCAAGTTCCATGCAACAGTTATCATCAAACCCTTTGATCTAAAAAGAGGGTTTCTAATATTTGTCTGACTTAAGTCTCTTACATTGGTTCACTCCAAAAGGAACATGATCATCAAGAAGGTTCTTGATTTCATCTCCGTTGTAACAAAGATTAGGATTTCCCCAAACACCAAGTCTCCTTCCCATCCTCTCATAGAACTTCTTAGAAAACTCAAGCTCTCCACTAATGTTATTGCCATTAACATAGAGTGAGCTGAGACAAGGCATTTCAGTTTCCATTTGTGGAATGAGTTTGCCTTCAAGATCATTGTTGCTCAGACCTAAAAACCTCAGTTTCTTGAGCTCCAAGATTGAACTAGGAATCTCCCCTTTTAAGCCTGTGTTGGAGAGATCCAAAACCACTAAACTCTTCAGATAACTCCACTCTATTCCTTTCAAGTCTCCAGTGAGATTGTTATTAGACAGAACCAGTTCTACCAAAGAACTCATCTCTTGGATCTCTTTAGTCAATCCACTTGAGAATTTGTTGTTTCTAAGGTCCAAAAGAGTCAGATTCTTTAAAGACTGAAGCTCTTTAGGTAACTTTCCTTCCAAGTTATTGTTACTAAGATCAAGTTTCAACAGTGAACCTAATCCTCCAATGCTTAAAGGCAACGACCCGGATAAGAAGTTCCGGCTCAGATCCAATATCAACAACCCGGTTAACCCATAAACCTCTGGTATTCTCCCTGTGAACCGGTTTCCAGACACAACTAATCGTCTCAGTCTGGTTAACTTTGCCAAATTCTCTGGCAAGAAACCGGTAAACCGGTTCTCTATCACCACAAGAGATTGAAGGTTGGTGAGGTTAGTAATGACTGAAGGTAGTTCACCTATAAGTCCAGGGTTTGATCTAATCTCAAGTCTCTCCAAGCTTTTAGAGAGGTCAAGCCACTTCTCATCTGAGATTGAACCTAAGTACTCGTTTGGTGATGTGAAGCAGTTGTATAAAGAGAGTGACTTGAGGTGCTTGAGTTCAAAGAGTTGTGGCATGATCACTGGAATCTCAGCACAAGCAAGAGAGTGGTCTTGTGAAGTCCCAAAGCTTAAACCAGTTACATACCATAGATTATTATACATATCACAAGTCACACCCTGCAGAGTTAAAACAACACACACATAGTAAACACAAAAGTGACTTTGTTCTCTGAGGTTGAAAGAAGAATGATGAGAGTAATAAGGAAGGACCTGGATTGGAGTCCAACCACAAGGGTCAGGATAAAGATCAGAGCCATTCCAAGATTCACCAACAAAGCCTTGAATTGTAGAGTAAAGAGCAGCTTGCTCTGTTTTCTCCATAGGACTTCCTTCAGTTTCCTCTGTTTCTGCCTTACTCCAATCCATCACAAAACACCACACACATAGTAAACACAACAAATGTTGCTTCTTTCTATGTGTAAGCATCTTCATTGAGACTACTATGAGAAGACACAAGATAAGAGAGTGAAAAAAAAAAGTGTTTTTTGGATCTTATCTTTATTGGAGTTATTCCACTTACATGTTTCTTCTATCAAAATAATATTTAAAAAAATGAAGAAAAAACAAAGAAAGATAATATTGGAAGATGAAAAACAAAGCTATCACCACAATGTGTTATGGGACCATTTTGAAAACCATGAATGTTAGTTGATTTGTAAACAAGATTTGCTTAAGAAAACAAAACCCTTTAAGTCTTGTTAATTTTTTCCTATTTGAGAGTTTGGTTTGAGAAGAGAAAATGTCATGAGAAGAAGTGAAAAAAGCTTTAGAGGTTTCTCAGTTTTGTTTCTCTTTTAGGGTTTATGACAGAGGAAATGCCAAGAAGAAGACACAAGTGAAAACAAGAGAGGAAAAAACCCAAATCTGTTACTCTAACTTATGATTACATATAGACATATATATATATATAAGCATAACAACTAAAGAAAACAAAAATGTGTAAAAGCAAGACACAGTTTACAAAGCAGAGAAAAGTAAGAAACAATAATGGTAATGAAAATGATAAGTAGAGAGAAGGTTTTGAACAGCTTGTATTGATAATGCAATTTGAAAGTGAGAGACAGAGAACATATCAAGTCTATTAATTCTACAGTCCCCATATTCTTTTTTTTAAATAATTTTATTTATATGTTTCTGAAATTTCATCAATTGTCCTTTTCTTTAAAAACATTTATTATTTTCTAAAAAAAGCTCAAAAGTCAGAAGCTTAATTGGTAGTTGGAAGTTGAAACCGGTAAGTAATATTATATTTTTCTTGTGGGCTAAGTTAATTTAAGTTTAGTTTTATCAAAGAGCATTGATATAGAACCAGAAAATTGATTCAGTGTCATAGAACTAGCTTTTACCATTGAGTTGCATGGCCTTCTTTGTAATGGACCACTCTTTTTGTCTTAACATTGATAGGTGTGGTGTATCTACTATCTATCCTATTAAAGTTGAAATCTTTTTGTAAGAAGGTACATAGAAGCCATTGATTGTGTGGTCCTTTTCTGCTTTTTACCGTTTTGTGTGTTTAGACTTTTTAATGGTTTGGTGATTTACAGGTAAACATAACCAAAAAAGGTGTCAGGTTCATTGACAATGACTTGTGTGTTATGTAACTTTGTTTCTTACCTTTGAATCTGGTTTGGTTTCTTTGAACAACAGAGCTCATTAACTTTAAAGAATCAAATGCTGCAGTTTCTAAACAATGCCCATAACTTTAAAGATTTTACTTCTTTTTGTTTCAGTTGAATAAAAATGAAACAACACATAAAAAAGATGTTCTGTTGCAAATCCTACTTGTGGAATAGTTTTGTCTTTTAGTAAAAGAGTTGGAGAAAATGATCAGGTTGTGAAAAAGACCCAAATTTTCTTTCCTATTGAAGCATCATCATCACATTGGCGCTTTGTTTCTTCTTCTTCTTCTTCTTCCTCTTCGATCATGCTGACATTCTCATCATCATCATCTTCACCATCTTCTCTTATTTCACCACTGCCTCCTGCTTCTAATTGTGGACCTTCGAGTGGCCTTTTTCCCGTATCGTTATCCTTGAACTCAGTCTCTGCTTCAGACTGTATCAAAACCATGGTTCAATATATATATCATAAGATTAACATCCCACATGTTCAACTCTGCTGGACAATAGAGTAATGGAGATAATCTAATTTGAGGTTTCAGAAACCATACCCTAATAACAAGATTCTCATGTGTTACGGTCTCCACTAATACTTCAGCTTTGCCATTTTCCCTATTATCACCTTGTTGTGGAGTAAGAGTATCATACAGACTTGGCACTGTTCTGATATCACCATTTATACTTTCTTGTTTTTCCATGGCACCTGTTGATGCTTGTGCTTTATCTTCTTCTGTTCCTACACTGAAAAGTATTTGCCATACAAATATAAGTTTCACAATTAATGAATCCAAGACTTCTAATGCAAGACCCTACAACTCATTCTTTCCAATTACAAATTAGTTAGGAAACTTACTTTCTATGTCTCCTGAGATGATATCGGGTTTGTCCAGGCGTTTGAGAGACTGGAACCGTTGTCTGTCTCTTCTTCTTCCGTCCCCCAGTTGTGATACTGTCTACACCAACATCGCTATCACTCTCTGTGATCTTAGAAGCTTGTTCCCGTTGTCGTTTCCTAGGAATTTCCCCATCAGATGGTTTTGAATCTCTAGATGGAGCTTTTCCAGCTTTTGCTCTTCCTCTAACAGACTTACCCCTACCTCTACCGCGTCTTTTGTTACTCTCTATCTCTGATTGCAGGGAAACTTCAGGAGTTTCTTGCATTCTACTATCTGTGAAACTCTGTTCAGTTGCAGATGGTTCATGATCATTGCCTGCCACTATATCCAGAGTATCATCAGGTTGCAAAGATTCTGGATGCTTCACCGTTATACCGAGATCAATGACTTTAGATGTCTTTTTAATCGGTGATATGCTCAATATCTTCGAAGCAATTTTCCCAAGCAAAGATGTTTTCATGCTATTCTCTGCACTCGGAGAAATGTTAACAGCTTCTTCTGATTTTACTATCTGTTTCCCAGAAACTTTGTTCCTATATTCAATATCAGGTAGTGGTAGATCAGACAGAACAAACTTTTCAGCTATTTCTCCGCAGGAATCACAGCTCTTAAGTTTTTCCAGAAATACTAGGAAACGCTCCCTTGCACAGATAAGTTCTTCTCGTTGCTCCTTCAAAGAGCTTCTAAGTACATCAAGATCAGTGATGTCCTTATGCATCTCAGCTTCTTGTTCTTTCAACAACTTCTTTTGGACAGAAATTTCTTCTCTTTCCCTTTCCAGAACAAGCTTCTCGTATTGCATTTCTTCCATCTCTCTCTGTGCCAACTTCTTTGCGTAATTAATGTTGTCAAGCTCTTCTTGACTTCTCTTCTCGTATGTTCTCGCCCTTTCATTGAAATCTTTCTCACCCTCTTCTTCTTGCCTCTGCAGTTCCATGTCAAGATTCTTTTTTTGCTTCTCGAGATCTTTAACCAACTGATTGGTCTTGTTTTTAGCATTTTCATGCAAAGCTAGTTTCTTAATCTCCATGTCGGCTTCAAATGATTCTTTCTGCATCTTGACACCATCTAACTCCCTCTTCAGATTATCCCTCGAGGTCATCTCTTCTCTATTAAGCCTATGCTTTTCTGATATTTCCAAACTTCTCAGATTCTCCTTCTCTTCAGCAACTACCCTTTCCTCTCTAGCTATGTCAGCCTTCTTCTCATCCAAGGCTTCCCATTCTTTCTCAAACCTTTCCTTGTCTTTTTTCAATTCTTCACGTTCCTTCAAGATCAACTCTTTCTCTAGCTTAGCGCAATCTATCTGCTGCTTCAGGTCAGATTGCAGCCTAAGAAACTCTAGTCTCTCTTCTTTTGTAACCCTGAGACTTTCATGTTCTTCGTGAATCCTTGACTCCTGGTTTGTTGTGTCAGCCCCAATCTCTTCAATCTCATCTTTTAGTTTACGCAGACGTTCCTTATCTTCGAGCAATCGCTCATTATCCATATGCAGCTTTTTCTCTTCAGCTTTCAGAGCTTTTTCATTTTCCTCCACAGCTTTTAGTCTTGCTTCAAGATCCTTCTCATTCTCCTTCGATTTCTCTTCCATTTTTTCCAGATCTGCCTCTCTCTTCACCAACTTCTCTTCCCTGTGGCTGATCTCAACTTGCAGTTTCTCAACTTCAGATTTCTTTCTCTCAAGATCTTCATCAAGGGATATTCTCATCTGTTCAAGCTCCAATTGAAAGTCCTGCCTTCTCGAATCTAGAACAGCCTTCTGATCCTCAATGAGTTTCCCAATCTCCATCTGTTAAATTATTAATCACTGTGTCACTCTCTTCAAATTGAATATATTATATAGAATATGTATGTAATAACATTTCAAAACACAAAAGCACATCTCCCTTTTCCATTATATTCTTTTACTGAACATTGACCTTAAACCAAAAATAACCATTACAAAGACCAACAAAGAAAAGGCGATATACATAACAAATAGATAAAAGTTTCAGGAAAGTTAAGGCTGACCTGTTCCCTCGAAATAAGCTTCTCCTCAAGCTCATGGAGCTCCTTTTCCTTCATATCAATCTTAGTCTTCATGGCCTTGAACTCCTAAAACATAAACCAATGAATATAAGGTACAGGGAGCATAAAGAAAAAATTGCGACTAGAAACTCACTTCTTCCTTCATAGAAATGTCATTCAGCTTGATGTTTATAGCTTCTTCTCTCTTTTTTAATTCTGACTTAGCAATATCAATCTTTTGCTGCATCTCTTCAAGGAGCTTCTCTTTCATAGTGATACTTCTTTTACTTTCAATAACTTTTTCCTCACTATTATTAATGCTTTTTTTAATTTCAGATAACCTGTCTTCTTCTAATGTTAGCTTCTTCTCCCATTCCTGTAGATCTTCCCTCTGCTTATAGAACACTGCCTCATGTGCTTCTCGTCTAAGAAACATAAACAAAAACAGAAAGGTGAAGTCAAAATCTCAATACCAACAAACAAGGAACAGAACCAACAAGCAAAAACGATCTTTCATACTCTGTAACTAAAGAAAGATGCTCCCTTTGAAGCACTTTTTCCCGAGTCTCCACCTCCTTTAGCTTCCGTTCTAACTCAGAACTCTTTCTATTAATCACTGAAAGCTTTTCTTCAGCAATGGCTCTCTCTTTATCTACCTCTAAAGCTTTTTCCTTAATACCCATAACCAAAGCATTTGATTCAGCTAACTTTGCCTCAGAACTAGACTTCACCTCAGAATGTTCGTGTTGCAAATACTTCAAATCCTTTTCAAGCTAAGAAAGAACAACCGCAGAAACATTGAATAACCAAATCAAAACACAATCTAACAGCTTGAATTGTTAAAAAAAATGAGATACCTCAGCTACAAATAGCTTCTCGGCGATCAAAGCTTTCCTAAGATTCTCTTCTCTTTTGTCAGCTTCATTCAAAGCAATTAAATTTGAAGTCCTTTCACGTTTAAGAATCTCTCCAGCTTCATCAAATGCTTGTTGAAGCTCTTCATTTGTCAAAGTCCACTTCTTCTTCTCCATAAGCAAAAGCCCCATATTATGCTGGTAATCAAACAACTGTCCAAAAATGAAACAAATTCACAAATCTCTAAACTCAAAAAAACTCACAGATAAGATTCAGAACATATTACTTAAAAATCCCAAATTTTTTGTTTTGTTTTACCTCTTTTTCAAGCTTCATGATCTTCTCTATAAGAGCATCATGATCTTTCCTTTCTAAAGACGCTTCATCGAGCAAACCAACCTCTTTAAACTTCCGCCAATCATCATCAACTCGACGGAGACTAGTTGGTGGAGGAGGCGTTGTAAATTCGTCGGAAAAAGCTATTGCCTTTCCTTTACGATCAATCTCCGACCATTGATTCCTTTGCGGTGTGAACATTTTCGTTCAAACCCTAGAGAACCAGATACATTCAAAGAAGAGGGGAAAAGGAAACAATCCCAAATTTGAAAACTTTACGTCGGGGAATCGAAGAAGCAAAACGGAAAATTCAAGTAATTTTGAACAATTGCTTGGTGGCTTGAGAACACGCGCCGCCGTGAACTCTGTAGTACTCCTTCACTTTCCAGCCTCTTAAACTCTTTCTCGGTGCTTCTCCTCCCACTTGCAATTTGCAAAACGACAATAGCTAGTGAAAGTTTTTATTGGGCCAATTTGAGCTTTATTGGGCTCTTTTTGTTTTTCAATTCCACCAACTTTTTCGGAATTTTTGTTTTTCAATTCCACCAACTTTTTCTTCCGAAAAAAAAAATATTATTGTTGATAGAATAATATCTCTTAATAGCATTTTATTAAACAAAATTACATTATTTTTAATTAGATATAAATATTATTTTTATTAAAATTATATTTTTAATTTAATTTTATGATTGATTATTTAATAGTTGGATTTAGTTTTTTATTATTTGAATTGAGTATTTAATGGTTGGGTTTAATATTTATTGNATTGAGTATTTAATGGTTGAATTTAGTATTTATTATTTGGATTTTATGTAATTTTTATAAAATATAATCCTATTTTTAATTCAATTGATTATTAAATATTAATTTTATTTTAAATAAATTTTAATAGTATCTGTGAAAATTAAACTTAATTTTGTAATATTTAATAGAATTGCTCTTGTTTATATCGTTCTAATACTTTTAGGAATGTTAATTCGTTTTTAATTTTTATGTAAATCTATTTTTTTCTGAATTTTGAAAATGGTTACAAACAAGTTAATTGATTGATATGATTTTATAAAATAATTAGTTAAAATGCTAACTACTCAAAGAGTTAATATTGATTTTTTTTTTTTTACGTGGAGATGATATATATTGCTACAAATTGTAAGTGATATAAAATAAAATAAAATTTGTGGGGCATTACACTTACAGGCTCTCGTACGAGCTACAGTGCAAGTTATGTGTCTATGTAATCTAGAAGTAGCTACATTTTGCCAAAAGATCTATTAATTAATATCTCACGACATACATATCTCAAAAGATCTATAAACTATAATGCCTAGTAATTGTTACCAAATCTATACTTCAAATATATGTGATAAGTTATTTGTATATTAGCATTGATATTTTTGGAAATATTAAATTATAATAGTGAGAAATCTATTTGTAATTAGAGTATGAATGTTATGTTCCAAAAGAGTTTGGTCTTTGGACCAAGCTGAAACAAAAACTTTTCTTAGAGTTTTAAAATTTATTATTTTTGGAGAAGCAACAATGCAGATATATTATGAAGCAAATGTGGCTAGTGTATGACTTTTTGATTAAAATAAATCTAAAAAATTCATAAGATTCATGCCTAATTAGTGATTATTTGAATTTTTTACTATTATACAATTTAAAAAAAAATTTAAGATATACTTTTTATTTGTAAATTTGGGTGAAAAAATATAATTATTGTAGAGATTTCTCGTCATAATCTCTTAATATTGCAGACAAATCATATTTTCTTTTTAAAAATAATGAAAGATTTCTCATCCACATCTTGGAATGTGGAAATCATGATTTCTCATCTTACACTAACGATTTTTCCTATCAAGAAAAATACTATATATAGTTAATCATCATAATCTTATAATTTTGCTAGGTGCTTAAGTGTGCCTGTTGTATAGCTTTGAAATTTCCTTACATTAGTATATTGTGAAAGACTTTTATTTGAACCAAGACAACAACAAAATCAATTCCATGAGAATTAAGAACTTGCAAGATAATTAATCAAATCAAACCACAAAATAGAATTTATATATCCACCAAACCCTCGTTCACACACACACACACACACACACACACAAGCGTCTATATTTATTTATATGCAATAGATTTGTCTCATGAGGCTCTTACATATGTTGATGCATAGATAAACTCCAAATACCTCATAAGAATGGAGCCTCATCATCATCAATAGCTGAGATAATCGTATAGAGAAAAAGATAAACTAGGGTTTCTCTCCTCATGTACGGATACTATTGAAGTAGTGTTGTGTTCTCTTGGTGTCACCGTTCCTGGAAATAGAGAAGGGTCAACATTAATCAGGACTTGCATTGATTAGGTTTTCTATTAATACATTTTTGTTAATGTTGTTGAAGTAGTATACCTCTTAATTATTGAGCTAAGACTTGTGTAAGATTCTTCAGAATCTCCAAAGATGGAAGAGGAGCTAGATTCACTGGTTAGTCCAAGAAACTTCTCTATGATGCTCATAGAATCCATTCGATACTCTACCATGTTCACATTATTATTACTACTCAGTTCTTGTTCTTGAATCTTTCTTGTTTCTTGATGAGGATCTGAAATTGTTTCCTTGGAGCCAAGTAGTTTAGTCAACGTCCTCTCTCTTGCTCGTTTTCTAGCTCTCTCTCTCGACTCTTTCCTCGTACAAGAGCTCTCCTTAGTCTTTGTTCTTCTCTTTGAGACTGTCACTTTCAAAGTTTCATGATCTTTAGCTCTTTCATTAACCGTGAGATGTTCACAGTACCCTCCACCCTTTTCAGCCACACTTTCTTTAAGTTGTTTGATGGAAGCCTTTGATTTAGAGAAAAGCCATTCTATAGTCTTGCTTGCCTTGTCGAAACCCAACATGTCTTGAAGATCAAAGAACTTGCGAGCAATCTGAAGAGACAACCTCATCCTCCGGTCTCTAGGACCTTGAGCAGTGTAGATCTTACTATGCCTATCCCCTTTTTTTCCTATTCTTCTCCGTGGCACCTTTTCTGAGGTGGTTTCCTCAACGCAATTCTCATTCTTCTTCTTTTCCTCAAGCTTCTTGTAAACTTTTCTAGGAGATTCAACAACATTTGCTGGTGATGCATCTTGCTGCTGAAACAAGAATGGGTTTATCAAGAAGGACTCATCAAGAAAATCTGCAGAGAAGGGAAAAGAAAAGGAAGGGTGAGAACTAGGGCTTTGGATGTGAGTAGTGAACGAAGGAAGCATGGTTGTTTGGCTAGGGCTAAAGGTATCAAAGAAGTTATAGCCATTGGGATCTAGAGAAGGAAACATATTGTATCTTTGGCTCATTTGTGGCTGTGTGCTATAAAGGTTGATAGCTAGAAAGGAAGATGGACAAAAGATATTGTTGAAACTAAAATAAAATAAAAAATAATTTTCATAGGTTTTTATATTATTTCTCAATAACATATAATTAAAACCATATAATCGTGATTTTTTTAATCTCCTTCCTAATTTCGTGGAACATATTAGACATCTTTGCTTTTAATAACATTTACATATAAAATAATATAATATCATACACAAATTTATAGAGGTAAGAATTGATTTCAAACTATAAAGAATTGATTATGTTGACAATAAAAAAGCTTAGTGAATGTGGTGAGTATGGGATAAGGTTAAGGAGAAGGTTGTGGGAGTGATAGTGATTAACGGTAATGAAAAAAGTGATGATAGCTAAGAGAAGAAAGTGGAAGAAGAAAACGAAAGGGACCAAGTCTAAGACCTATTGGCTTATCTCTTCACGTGGGCGTTGCTTTGTTGTTTGATAGCAACCTCATCTCCTTCATTTTCTTGTTTGTGCTTTATTAGAAGATAACATTGACATCTACATCTTTTACATATAAAGATGAACAATACATATATATATATTAGTTTTTTTTCTTTCTTAAATATTGATTAATGAATACCAAGAAAATAATTTTGATATAAAATATTGTGTGTGAATGCACAATTAAGTTTAAGATTTTTCAAAATATTTTTAAACCTGTTGAAGATGTCTGATTGGACATAATGATGCATTATTATGTTTATATCATAACTTTTATTTTTTTTCTACATAGTTGGACCAATTATTAGATGTGATTTGAAAAGATATGATGTGTTATTAACCTTAAATTTAGCATAGTAGAATGAAAAAATTTTGTTCCAAAAGTTTTAGAAATAATCTTTGAAACCTTTGTGTTAGATATCATTCTTATTCGAAATTTTCTTAATTTATAAATTATATTTCTTGATTCTTCATGTATGGGAAAAAAATAGAAGGAAATGTGATTGGTGAAGAGATAGTATAGGTATGTTAGGGCTAAGACTTAATACAGACACGAACTGAACCTACAAAAATAGGTACACTTCTATTTTATTACTACTCTCTCATTGCTTTTTCCTTTGACTCGCTGAGGGCTGACCACTAACCATCAGCAATACCTCAACAATTCATCATACAAAACTATATATTATGTAAATAATTTCTTAAATTACATCTCTAAGTAGTTTGCTGAAATATGACATCCACATTAACGATTCTTATTATTATTCATGTTTAAAGATTCGTTGTTCATTATTATTCTTTCACGATTTCATGTTTATAACCTAATATTAGCGAACAAATATTTGTGTATCAATTATTAGCATAATTTAAAATATTTTTGTGCATATTATTCATCACATATTTTAGATTGAAATTAATTAAATAATTTACACTAGAAAATTTTCAAAACATATATAATCTAACATATTTATATAAAATATAACACCAATCTGAACAAAACATACTAAAGATAAATGAAGTCTCTGTCACTAATGAACAATACAGATTAAGGAAATTTTGGGCCACTTTGGGCCACTATCATTCATTGGCACTAGAAAATGGGCCCAACCTTATGGATAGCATATAACATATAGTAGGAAACAATGTTGAATAATAAAAATGAACTTTGGCCATATACATTAGGGCAACATCACATAATAATAGTAACAAATTAAGGAGGAAATTCAAGTGATCATTATTTTTATTATATATATATGAGGAATCCCAAGGATTTGATACGAGCCAATATGTTTTTATTTTTTAAAATCTATCACTTTATTGGAAATAATTAAATGAGGTTACAACTTAACTCCAAAATAAAAGAAGTATGGAGTGAAGCAATCATCGAAATGCATGTGGTATGAGACGTCGGATTGAAGCAACGGCGAAGTTTCGAGATTTACGATCTGTCTCTCACGCACACGCACACTTTTTGCATACATATATATAATTACTCACATAATATAAAACTCGAAGGCACATTTATATGCACATGTACATGCAGAATTCATTATAATCATGCATGTTGATATTTGTGTGATAGCAAAGAAAAAATGAAAACTCACACAAGTCGTAATGCCAAAACTAAAACCAATAAACAACATAAGTTTCTTGCACTTAGCTTTGTTTCTTTCTTGTTCTCCACTAACACTCCGGCCTATTATTCTATCTTTATTAGATTATTGTCCCCTCTATTAAGAAAAAATAGACCGGCCGGTTAGATTACGATTATAGTGCTGGAAGATATTGATATTGATACCTTAAAAGCCAAAAATAAAAAGATAGTGAATACTTATTCATCACATGTTTTACACATTGAATTGAAATTTACAAAAGTTGAAAAATTAAAAATATCAGTAACTCTATTAATTAAAAGAAAAATGTATTTGTAGATTATATAAACACACATTAGTCTTACGTAAACGTAATCATAGGATAGAGGTGACGCGATATTTTCAGAGGATAATATATAGTCCATTAGGATGGTCCAACGATCATCCTTCATTTGATTTTTTTTGTCAATCAATATCATTTAAATAAATAAATAAATAAATATAAAAATATATAATATACAATGTAAATAGACTTTTGAGAAGGTACGAAAGAAGAAAAAGAATAGGGGACCAATAGAGCCATGCGTGTGACCAAGAACTGACTCTTTCTTCTTTATTTTTCTTAGTGGAAGAAAATTAATTTACACCAAGAATATAAGTAAAAGACTTAAAGTAATCTTTGAGATGTTATAAGGCCTTCCCAACAAAACGGTCGATGAAACATTTACAGTTTTTACAGACATGAACGAATCTGGATCTGTCTTTTCTGTTATTTTATTAAAGTTCATTTTTAGACTTAATATATAAGTCTAAAATATGTAAGCCAATCTAAATGAATATGTATTAATTTCTATGAATGAGTTTTCAGTGTTTAATATTGATAAGTTATATAAAAAAAAAATAGGAAACAAATTCGATATCAAATACTTAAATGATACGTTGACCTGAATCAAAGTCAAAGACCATGTTTTATCAAACCAAATTTAACCGAGCTGAATCTAGTAACCAGAAAGTTAAAACCTAAAAAGATGTATGTCTTGGAATCTTGTAATGATTTTCTATTAAATTTATTGCATTATTAATATTATAATTTTTATATAATATGATAATAATTTATATTTACGATTATTTTATGATAAAATTTTTATATTACAAACGATTATGCATATAAAACATTCTAATGATATACAAACTCTCTCCGTAGCCTTCCATTTTAAACTTAAAAATGTCCATCATTAATCTTGTAATGTTTTTGTCTTTTTTTTTATATAATAATGTTGTAACTCATAAATGGAGAATCTAGTAAAGTGGAAAATATTGGAGGAACAAAATCATGGAATTAAGGCATTCACAAGATGTGTCTAAAAGGGAATGGTCAAAGACAAAATTAATGTAGATGGCAAAAGCTATAGAGGAACCACTTGATTTTACTAAGCATAATGCCATGATGCTGATAGCCAAAACTGTCGCTCTTGTTATTTTAGCTGACCCACCTATAATATTATATAATATAGTTTTTCTGCTTTCATCTATATATATATATATGCTTACTATTTGAACATGGTTGATGTTTATAAATTACATATATGTGGTAACTGTGGTCATTGATCTATGCCACTACTCAAAGTTTCGATTTTATTACTAATTATAAAACAAAATTTTCAACCCAAAACCACATAGAGTTTTATGTTCAACCCAAAATAATAAGTCAATATGAGCAAATTGGACTTCTTTAAAAAAATTGTAAAATAAAGTCTCTCACATGTTTCATTTTTGAATCTTCTACACATTAAAATATAAACATAGGTTATGAGAGTTTTAGTTAATTAATTTAAAATTATTGACAAAAGTTATTCTTTATACTAAACACTCTTACCATTACTAATTTTTTTTTTACCATTACTAACTTTTTTAGTAGGTTAGCCAATTATGCCTACATTAGTATATTTTTACATTTAAATAATTAAAACCGAAAACATATTCTGTGTATATAATAATCATATATATATTTTTAAATTTCAAAAAAACTAAATTTACGAAGGTATAAATATATATAATAAACTACTCACAACAACTTTATCATTTTTAAACATATTAAAATTTCTTAATATATTAATCAAATATATATATATATTATATCATAAATAAGATTATAATAGAACTAAACAGTATATAACTTTATCTATTGCACAAGCTCTTAGCTAGTTATCTATTAAAAATTTAAAACCAATCTCTTCAATAAGAAAAAAATATTATAAAATGCATTGTTTGATATACCCATTAAGAATATGATGTGAAAATAAAAGTAACTAAAAGCTTTTATACCAAAATAGTAAAAGTAGACACAAATGAAACTGTGAATTTTGTTTTTTTTTATTAAAACAAAATGATGTTAGGTCTTATGGTTTGGCTCCTTTTTGACTTTTGTTAACTAAACTTCTTACAAAGACTGCGGTTTATGTCCACACTTTGCCGGTCAACCTCTTTATCTGAGTTAATTTCGTCTATTAGCTTTTGCTCCTCTTTTAACAATTTTACTTTTCAGTTTCTGGGTCTCTTCTCTTTCACTCTATCTTTTCCCATCCACAAAATAAAATGCATAGACGTGCGTGTGTTGTTGTCTTGTTGATCACTCACCTTAGCTCGTTTCCTACATAATATGTTTAAGCCATACAAGACAATTGTGTTTCCTGGTATAACTGAAACTGTCATGACCCGATCTTGTGTGGATGTGGAAAATCAAAAGAATGGATACCATATATATATTAGGTTTGGGTAGAAGAATAACTAGATATGCTTTAATGAGCGGGTGCTTTGATAGTATTGACAGAAAATAAATTAAATAATATTGTATCATACATATTTTTAAAACAAAAAGAAAATAACTAATGAAACAAAAATAATTTAGAGCAATATTTTTAAATATCACTGAATTTAGTTTATATTTCATAAATACTACTAAAATTAATTTAAAACAAAATTACTATTTAAAAATTCAATTAAATTAGAAATTAGATTTTATTTTAGAAAAATTATATAAATCCTAAACAATCAATATTAAACTAAAACACTATATACTAAATTCTAAACTTAAATACTAAATTCTATTTTCTAAATCAAAATTCTAAACTCTAAATAATAAATATTAAACTCAAACACTAAATACTTAACTTTGACCATAAATACTAATTAAACCATAATCCCAAAATAATAAATATTAAATTCAAATATTAAATATTAAATTCTAACATTAAATAAAATATATTTTTAATAAAAAAATATAATTTTTAATAAAAATATATTATTAATAAAAAATGGTATTCATGTCCAAATAAAAATTTAATACAATTTGTACAACAAATTATATTTGATGGTGACAGAGAAAATTACTCAATAATTTAACATATATTCAGTTTTTATATTTCTTAATACAGGAAATGTACTGTGAAGAACACCATACAAGAACTTTCTCAAAGACCAATCAGTGAGTTTTCTATTTGTAATTGTACATGTTTTCATTAAGCTATCGTATAGTACATTGTTGAAGTTATTTATAAAAGCTAATATGCTCATTTTACTCGATTAATGAAAATCATTGTATACATGTCGAATGTGCATGTAAAAACCAATCTATACTCCTTTGTCATTAATTATTTTATTCTATAACATTTCCGCACTCTAAATTCATATTAATGAACATATAGTCATATGTTTAAAACTTAGTAATAATTTTTTTATATATATGAAACTTTGTTATAAAGTTAATAAAGTGCATGAAGCAATGTAGAGAGAGAGAGAGAGAGTACGTTCCAAGACAAAATGATTAAAAAGTGTTGGGGAAAGCCATAAAGGATTAGCGTGGGAAATGAAGCTCAATAGATACAACATTGTTTTTTTTTTCTCATGAATAAATTGGCTTTCTAGTTTCTTTCTATTGCTATTCTCAATTATTCTGTTCTTTTTAACCTTTTTATTGACATTTTTCTTCGTTAGAATATGATTTAAACAGTCTCTAATGTTTGATATCATGGTCAGTCAAATTTTAAACCTTATAATAGTTAATATACTACAAAAATAAAATCAAAATTCAAAGAGGTTTGATAAGCTTTGCTTTTGTTACAAAATATTTCAAAAATTTATCTACTATTTTGAAGTCAAGGTAAAAGAAAATTATTACAGAAACCTGAAGTCCAGTTTTAACTTGTACATGAAATAAAGGTCTTACCTAAAATTTTGCAATTGATTTCTTTTCGCCATGCGTTACATTATCTAAAAATAGGGAGAATTAAAGTAGCAACATTACTATAAAGATATAAACTATATAGTATACTTTATTTTATTCTCATACATAAACTCGAAAAAGAATATTTACAAACCCACACGTCCATGTATATTTGTATGTATACATATCAATTTGCCAACAAAAAGATTCATCAAAAGATAGGGAAAAAAAATTATTAAAAAAAAGACAAAAATTCTTTTATAATGAAATGAAAGCAAAAGGGCTTTATGAATGCAAGCTTGAGACTAAGGTCATGATGATATGGCCAGTCTTTTTTTAGTCTTTGGTCGGTCCGACAATATGTGTGTTTTGTGTTCACTCTTTGTTTTTGTCTTAATATTATTTATTTATTTTCGGTTATAGTGTTTCTCAAGCTCTTCTATATCTTATAAACGGATGTAATTTAAAGCAGGATCGGTCACTATGAAAATAATAAATGATTAATTCGATCTTTTATTCGTATGATAGCTACACTCTTTAGTTGAGTATTTCGTAAGTTGTAAGCAAAGACTACTTGCAAAATGACCTTCGAAGTTGTAAACCATTCATATAATTACACATATATTCTTTTTATATAATTTTATGTAATAACGTTTAGGGCTCTAGAAATATTCCGTTAGAAACCGTCATAAATATTCCGTTGGAAATATTCATCAGAATCNTTGACAAATTTTGACGGATTTAAATTTTCGACTCTCTAGAACTGACGAAAAAATCCGCGGTTATTTCTGACGGATTTCCGACATATTTGGCCATCAAATTTTAACTGTTTTCTTGTAGTGTCTAAACGTTACAATATTTTTTTTTTTTGTTAAGAAAACGTTACAATAGTTTTTTGCAATAAACTATTGTAACGTCTAGAGTAAATGTGAGGAAACTTTATTGTTTTACATAGTGAAATGCACAAAAATACATAAATTATGTAACCAAGATCATAGTCATCATATATTGTCTCTCGATTTGATCCGACAATTCTGGTGGAAGTTGTATCATTCGTCAGTATGTTTTTATGCTAGATTGTTGTTTCTTTTGTATTCTATGTTTATTTCAGTGGCAAACAATTCATGTGACAAATAATTCAATTCGTTAGATTTTATATTTCCTTTGTCGGTTTTTTCTTCCGAGATGATTTTAATTACTACTAATTATTGAAAAGGAGAAAAATATTCTTTCAAATCGAAATATTAATTTAGTGTAAACGTATTGCCATGTAATGTTAAGACCTAGGCAGCTAGAATCACAAGCTGAGAAAATTTAATTTTTAAAAAATTATGAATTTAACTTTATGTGGATTCTGATAGTAAAATGTAAGTACAAAAATCTATAATTCAAAATTCCAATATTTTAAAAGAAAAATATTAAAGGCAAATATTTTTTTTGTTAATAATCAATCCACTTTTTATCAAACGTTATAATTAACATATTCAATACAAGAATTGCATAAAGCCATGTTGGTGATGATGATGGTAAGATAATGATCTTATGTGAAGACATAACTCATAAGGATGATCTGAAGATATTATGATGATAGTAATACAAAAGAAAATGCTCACCAGTAGATGTAGATATATTTATATTTATATTTGATAAAAAAGTAAAATTGTCAATACATCATTATGTAACTATATTTATATTAATATTCATTATGGAGTATATATTTTTATAAATTAATTTAGCCTAAAAATTAGATGTATAGTGGAATTAGTAAATGAGTATAATAAAGAGAGATAATATAAAGAATCTTAAACCTATTAACCTTTTTACCTTTTTGATAATTCCACCACAACCCAAAGTCACAACACAGAAGTTGCAAAACTCCATGTATACTTCGAACCATAGATATAAACAAAAGCATACGAGTTCTCCTATATATGTCTTAGTTTTTAACATTTGAAAGCAAGTTTTTGTCTCTTTTTACCAACCTCTCTCTTCTATTACACATATATAAGTTATATATAGAGAGAGAATAAGAAGAATATAAGATGGAGACGTTTATATCTTAATAGAAACAAGTGATATGTGCGCAAAGAAAGAAGAAGAAGTAGATAGTTCTGGAGCTATGAACAACATACAAAATTACCAAAATGACCTCTTCTTCCACCAATTNCCGATAACGCCGGATCCGGATTCACTATCTTCTCTCAAGATTCAGTCTCTCCTATATGGTCTGTCCCTCAACCTTCATCGATCCAACCACAGTTTGATCAGTTTCCTCCTTCTCCAGCATCTTTCTATGGAAGTTTCTTCAACAGAAATCGACCTCATCATCAGGGTTTACAGTTTGGCTACGAGGGTTTTGGAGGAGCCACGTCAACAGGGTATCATCATCATGAACAGCTTCGGATCTTGTCTGAGGCTTTAGGTCCAGTAGTACAAGCCGGGTCTGGTCCTTTTGGGTTACAAGCTGAGTTAGGGAAGATGACAGCTCAAGAGATCATGGACGCTAAAGCTTTAGCTGCCTCAAAGAGTCATAGTGAAGCTGAAAGAAGACGAAGAGAGAGAATCAATAATCATCTCGCTAAGCTCCGTAGCATATTACCCAATACCACCAAAGTAAGTCATATACATAAACCATTCATCATCACATAGAAACCCAAAAAAAAAAACATTCATCATCACACACCATTTATATTCAAAATGAATATTTTTAATTAATACGAATATTAAAACAATGTAGAGCTGAAGTGGACAAACATAGTTGCCTGTGACATGAAAGTTCATGTCACATTTTGTCTCTTTGTTTTTTTTATACTATATATTTAGGTTTTATGAAAGGAACTAAGTTATTCAAAGGTTTTATGTTGATGATCTTTTGTGTATTTGTTAAAGTCCCGAGAGAGAATCAGTCAGAGACTGTAGAATAAATAAAAAGTATGGAATATGGAACGTCAATGTCGTCGTTTGGTTAATTGATGTAATAAAGAGAAACAAACGGCGCTGTTCAAAAAGAATATAAAGGCCTATTCCCAAACCTAATCATCACTTCTTCGACCACATAGTTTTCTTCTCGGGAATAGTTCAAAGTGTTATGTTACATACAATATGTTTTTTTGTGTTAATATACAAATATGTTTTTATTTTTTTGATGTAGACGGATAAAGCTTCACTACTAGCAGAAGTGATTCAACACGTGAAAGAGTTGAAGAGAGAGACATCAGTGATCTCGGAGACAAATCTTGTCCCAACGGAGAATGATGAGTTAACGGTAGCTTTCACGGAGGAGGAAGAAACTGGAGATGGCAGATTCGTAATTAAAGCGTCTCTTTGCTGTGAAGATAGGTCGGATCTTTTGCCGGATATGATCAAAACGTTGAAAGCGATGCGTCTCAAAACGCTTAAGGCGGAGATAACTACCGTCGGGGGACGAGTCAAGAACGTGTTATTTGTCACTGGAGAAGAGAGCTCGGGCGAGGAGGTGGATGAAGAGTACTGTATAGGGACGATAGAGGAAGCTTTGAAGGCAGTGATGGAGAAGAGCAATATTGAAGAAACATCTTCTTCAGGGAATGCTAAAAGACAGAGAATGAGTCATAACACTATCACCATCGTTGAACAACAACATCATAGGTAATCCTAATCGCTATATAAGTGTGTGTGTTCTGAAAATGAATGTTGTATGGTCACGTTATACTATAGATATGACATATGTGTGTTTGTGTGTAATGTATAACGGAGATATTTGTATCCGTTTGGGGTTTTGGTTTGGTTCAAACCTTTTTTCTTGTATGGTTAAGTTTGTTTTCTTGATAATTATGCATGAGTTTTGCAACACTCGTTTTATTACATGTGATTTTGTTGGGGTTTGAGTTGCGTGAAACCAAAATGAGACAATGAAGAAGAACAAGAAAAGAACCAAAGATGATGTGTGTCATTTAATGACTTAGACGTGTTCGGTCCGGAGAAACTTAAAAAGAGTCAAGTTTGGGATTCTGAGCTTCGTACTTTGATGCCTCTCTGACTCTTTTGCCTTGTGTATTTGTGTCTTATATAGTAGAATCTTTTTCGTTTAACGATTTTACATATATATATATCCACTTCTCAAAAACAGACAACTTTCAAGAATTAGACCTAAACAATATTCAAATATTTTGCTTTTTATATATTACATCACAAACTGTTAGGAAGTAGACATGGGACCATAAGGTCCATAAGTAATATATGAGTTATAGGATAAAAAAGTACATAGCCAATTACTTTCATGGTCAATAAAATTTAACTTGAAATCTTATGTTAATTTAAGTAGAATATATTTTGTAAATGAATGAGTTCAATTTGAGATGAACAAAATATTGAAAAGTGTATTATAAATCTAGTAGTATAATCAGAAGTTATATATAGGAAAAGACATAAGTATTAAGTAATTTTTAGTTGAATTTAAATTGATTAAATCATAAATAAAATAACAAAAGGCCTGTAAATTTTCTTTTTCATTTTTTGTAATCACTAATTTTTTTTATAAACAAATATATATGTAAAACAACCTTAGAGAAGCATGTTTTATATTAATATATAGCGTTTGTAAAATCTTGCATTAATGAGAAGTAACTAAGGATGGATCATGAACTGAGTAAGATCAAATCAACGATCATGTGAACGCTCATCTCCGACAACGATGTAAGATATGATGAGTTGAGTAGAGAGTGTGATTGAGATTGGTCATGACGAAGTAACTTACGTAATTGAAGTCGTAATTGTGTTAGCTCGCATCACGAAATAAAGTACATAAGACGTTATTAATTATTATGATATACGTACTATTGTACCTTAACTGCCATTTCATTTGTCTTTTTAACATTTTTTTACCCTTAAGTGACGGCCGTTGAATTGTCTAGTAGTGACTCTTCTTTATGCTTTCTATAGACATAAACTTGAATTTTACTTGATTTATCTTCATAATCAAACCCAAAACTTTTTAAGATTTTTTTTACTTTTTGTTCACAATAGTGTTGGAAAATTAAGGCCCAAATAAAGCCCAACTAATTTCACAATCATCCAGGAGACGAGCACACATAACCCAATTGCTAAGATATCTAAAAATATAATATTTATAGATATATTTTCATGTTAAAATATTAATCATTATTTTCTTATAATTTCTTTTGTTTTGATCAAAATATTTTCTGATAATTTATATGATTGTAATTACACTTTATTTACTCAAAATTTAAATTCCTTACAATAGATAAATAATTCCAAATATGCAAAAGAAACTAATTTGAAAAAAACGAGCATAGATTGTTTTATACGAAAATGACAATAAACTTTCTAAAAGACCATACTTACCTCGTCTGTTGTATAAAAAATATCTAATAACCAAATAGTAACAGGATGATGCAGACGCAGTGCGCTTTTTTTAAATCGCACTCTCATTTTATATTATTATATTTCCTGAATTACCCTTTGAAGTTCGCACTAGCCATAGTCATATAGCAAAAGTAAAAGGGTATTTTAGTCAAAACATTTTAATCGCGTTAGCCAGAGTTCAATAGCAAAAGTAAAAGGGTATTTTGGTAAAAGAACATAATCCTTCTTTGGCTTTGGCGTGGAAGCTCAGCCTTCCTTGTGCGATGACGGGAACAAAATGTCTCTATCTCAAATCTCGAAAGAATAGTCTTTTATCCTCCTGAGAAATCCATCTGAGAATTGGAGAATTAAGCAATCAGATCTTGAATTTAGAGAGTCGTGTAAACAAAGGTTCTAAGTGAAAATTTAGGGTTTTTTGGGTGTAGAGAAAATGTTGGTACAGAGAAGAGGAATGAGTTGGAGAAGAGTTTGGAAGTCTCTTCAAGCAGCTTCTGCTCATGCTTTACTATTCTCCTTCACTCTTCTTCTTGCTTTAAAGCTTGATCATGTTATTTCTCGTTCATGGTGGTCAGTTTTTTTTTTTTCCTTCTTAAAGTTTCTATTTTTATGTAGTTTTTGGTCTTTTTTTTGGTATTGAAAAATTGGGTTAAAATTGTATGAACTGGGTTTACAAATTCTTCCTTAAACTATGCAAATTTATCTTATGATATAATGTTGGGTAGAGGCTAAAAACTGGATTTTTCTCTTAAAATGAGTTTCATAAGAATTGTGTTTATATTCTTAAGAACTAAACTCTTTTCTTAGTTTTGATCAGTTTGAATCTTTGGTGATTTTTAAACTACAAGTACCTATCTTCTCATTACTATTCTTAAAAGGTTAAGAAGATTTGTTGTTGATTGTTTTTACTCTGTTTTTACAGGTTTATATTTACACCTTTGTGGTTATTTCATGCTGTGATTGCTCGTGGTAGATTTTCATTACCTGCTCCATCAATGCCTCATGATCGACATGTATGTCATTCTTAAATGATTCTCTTTTATTTCATCTTCAACCTTTTTATTCTTAGTTAAAGTTATTATAATTTGATGTTGTGGTTGCAGTGGGCGCCTTTTCACTCTGTCATGGCAACACCATTACTTGTTGCTTTTGAGATCCTTCTTTGTGTACATCTTGAAGATAAATATGGTTAAGTGTTTTCCATAACTTGTATTCATTAATTGGCAGTTGTGTGTGTCAGCTCTGTGTTGTTTATGATAGCTTTTCTTATGTACCTTTGTTGCAGTTGTTGACTTAAAGATTGTCTTCTTACCATTGCTTGCATTTGAGGTAGCAATTTTGATAGACAATGTCAGGTATTGCATTCAAAGCTTTGATGTAGCAATCTTGTTTTAGTTTGGATAGGTTGTTTGATGAGTGACGTGTAGCTTTATCTACAGAATGTGCAGAACACTCATGCCTGGAGATGAGGAAACTATGAGTGATGAAGCCATATGGGAAACACTTCCTGTAAGTTTATTTTTTTTCTCTATATACATGAGAACCTATCCCGGAATTATAAGACTCCAAAGCTCGAAATTTTCCAAATATGATTC
The DNA here is from genome assembly GCA_000411055.1 of Leavenworthia alabamica. NCBI lineage: Eukaryota > Viridiplantae > Streptophyta > Magnoliopsida > Brassicales > Brassicaceae > Leavenworthia > Leavenworthia alabamica. The sequence continues at coordinate 23,853 of KE158465.1, read as the reverse complement.
TTTACACATCTCTAATATACAAGAACTATATGCTTAAGATAAATTGAAACTCTTGGCTTGACTGTTCTTCTATCTTATTGACTTGCCTCTACAGGATGGTTCTGACTTTATGTTTTTGTTTCTTTATAGCACTTCTGGGTATCGATATCTATGGTTTTCTTCATTGCCGCCACAACTTTCACCCTTCTTAAATTATGTGGTATGTTACACATCTAGCTATGACTAGTGCTAATTATTCCTCAATCTGTTTCTGAATCTGTCATGTCTTGAGTCTTTATATAGGTGATGTAGCTGCATTAGGATGGTGGGACTTATTTATAAATTTCGGGTAAACTATTTTATTCTCTCTTGAACTCATCCTTCTAACCTCATAAAAACATCATCAATACCGAGTTTGAACAATCTTTTTCTTCCTCTCAATCTACAGCATAGCAGAATGCTTTGCCTTTCTTGTATGTACAAAATGGAGCAACCAATCTATTCATAGATACTCACATATACCAGAACCTAGCTCCTCATCTTCAATAGTAGTAAGATATCTAGACTGGAACAGAGGTCTAGTTGTAACAGCTGACGAAGAACAACAACAACAAAGCAATAGATTATGTAGTCTTCAAGATATTGGTGGACATGTTATGAAAATCCCATTTGTTACATTTCAAATTATCTTATTCATGCGCTTAGAAGGAACTCCAGCTTCTGCAAGAAACATACCAGTTTTAGTTTTGTTCATACCACTTTTTCTATTACAAGGAGCTGGTGTACTCTTTGCTACATTTAGATTGGTTGAGAAAACAATCTTGTTAGTAAATAGTAGCAATGGTTCTTATGAAAGATATTTTACTGCAACATCATCAGCTCGTGAGTTTCTCGGGTTCTTTCAACATGGTGCAAGGTATGAGTTATAAACAATGTGAATGAAGCTTCTATGGTGCTTAAACACTACTAAACCCTTCTCATGTACATGATTAAACAGATTACTTGGTTGGTGGTCTATTGATGAAGGAAGCCGAGAGGAACAAGCTAGACTTTACTCTGGTGAAGCTACTGGGTAAAGCTCTCATCTTTGTTTAGTAACAAGATTGGATCTTTTTTTAACATATTTGTTTTTGTTTTTAGATATAACACTTTCACACCAGAAGTTGTGAAGAAAATGCCAAAGTCTGATCTTGTTGAAGAGGTAAAAATTTAACACATAAATTTATTTATTTCAGTTTAAACATTTATGAAACTTATTGACTATAGATATGGAGACTTCAAGCTGCATTATCTGAGCAAACTGAGATTACCAGTTATAGTCAGCAAGAGTATGAGAAGCTTCAAAATGTAAATTACATTATCTACTCTGTTTATTACCTATCTTCATGAAAGTAATGATTTGTTTACTGAAGAATCTGAATTGAATTTTATAGGAGAAGATACTTTGTAGAGTTTGCTTTGAAGATCCTATCAATGTTGTTCTACTCCCTTGTAGACATCATGTCCTTTGCAGGTAAAAAAAAACAAAGTTTCTTCTTTGCTTTTTTTTATTGGGAAAAATATCTAAAAATTTACTTGAATAAGTTATTTATCAAAATTTTGCATTTATTAACATATTATTTTACAACTACACTATATTGTTTATCAAAATAGAATTTTTGTTTTTTTTCCTAACTTTAGTATTTTCAGAGATTATAAATATTTTGTGATTTTACTACTTGATTTTATATTTTACTTATATTTGAGAGTTGAGACAATTTTTTGTCCTTGAATATTTATTTTTAAATTTTTAATATTTTTTAATGGGAAAATATATGAAAAAACTTTTTTGTTACTTGAATAAGTTATTTATCAAAAAATTTGCATTTATTAACACATTATTTTTACAACTACACTATTGTTTATTTAATTAGAATTTGTCATAGAGTTTTTGTTCTTTCCTAACTTTAGTATTTTCAGAGATTAAATATTTTTTGTGATTCTACGACTTTATTTTATATTTTACTTATATTTGAGAGTTGTTTTACAATTTTTGTACTTGAATTTTTTTTTTTTAAATTAATTTTATTTTAATGATTTTTTTGGAAATTAGCACATGCTGTGAGAAATGCAAGAAATGTCCGATATGTCGTGTCGTGATTGAGGAGCGTATGCCTATTTACGATGTGTAGATTTTTCAGACAACGAATTGAAGAATATTTTTTCTTGCTTGTTTGTTTTTATTTATTTTTATAGTGATGATTGATGAAGCAATCACTTATATATAAATATATGTTACAACTTGCATAGGAAAATACGATTCGTTTTCCAATATTTGTATATATAAATATTGTAACCATCACCTTTGTTTCTCTTTTTTCTTCTTTTGTAATCAAAGTTATGAGTTGTAGTTGAATTTCTAATTTCTCTTTATTCATGTAAATAATTTTTATTCATATCAAAATGTGAATTTATATGTTGTTAATAAATATAATGAATAAATAGATGAGAGGACTTCTCTTCAATCTGGCCTACAAATACTAAGACAAATTTTGCTTTGTTCCTTTTATTTTTATAATTAGACAACTTAAAATTTTGTTCATATAATATTAAATAATATAATTTTGTTTAGGTCAATTCTAAAAAATATCACCAAATTAATTTTAATTTTCATAAATATTATTAAAATTAATTTAAGATAAAATTATCATTTAATAATTCAATTGAATTAAAAATTAGATTATATTTTTTGAGAAATTACACAAAATCTAAACAATAAACATTAAATTCAACCACTAAATACTCAACTCAAATAATAAAAAACTAAATTCAACCACTAAATATTCAACCTTAACATTAAATTAAAAATATGGTTTTAATAAAAAATAGTATTTATGTCTAATTAAAAAAATAATGTAATTTTGTTTTAAAAACTATAAATGTTGGTATTAGAAAAAATTACTCTTTTATTTATAAGATTAGATGTAATATATCATTAAAAAGGATGATTTTATTCTATTCTTTATTTCCATAATTAATTTTGGCTGATATTAAATATTTCCTCTTAAGAGACATGGACAGCAACAGACACCATAATCCCTCTGACATGTCATCCAACGCTACAATAAAACTTTATCTAAGACAAGGAGAATAAAATCAGTGTATTTTCTATGTATTTAATATTTCTGTTTTTTTCTTCTCTAATCATATGCATAAATGGCTATTATTTTATTATAGTATAGTTAAAATAAATTAATAGAAACGTATAGTATATATTTATATAATTAAAAACACACTGTTGCATTTTCATAAAATATTAAAATACGTGCATCGTTTTTGCTATCAGCTATAGCTTTTTGTAATGGTGAATAAATCATATGCATGGTGTAGTTTCTTCCATTTTTAAAAGATTAAAAGGTTATTTGTTCAGCTATATAAATTTTAAAAGGTTAAAATTTGGTGCGAAGGTATTTATTTAATTTTATTTTTTCAGAAATTAGAGAAACTTGATCAATCAAAAAACAACAACAAAAGATATGAAATTAATTAACTAATAATTTACATCTGAGAGAACATTATTTAGGATGAAAAAAAAAACTACTACAAAAAAATACATACGTTCATAGCTCCGTATATAAGCAAAATACATAAAAGGTTATAACTTATAAGTAACTTATGAGTAAACCCACAAAAACACAAAAAAACCTCAAAATATTTAGTAAGTCTAGGTTAAGCCGATGATGATAATGATTTGAAACTTCAGTCATGCCAACAAAGAAGCATCACTACACATCTCCTTATGATATAAAGCTTAGCCTTTTGTTCTTTAATCACTCCTCCCACTCCACGGCTCCACATCTTCCTCTTGGTTCCTCCTACGTTCGAACCGGTCGTCTTCATTGTCACTTAAAAGATCACAGATTAAAGAATATGTTGTGAATTAATATGAGAGAGAGAGAGAGAGAGATTACATATAAGAAGGGAATGATAATAAAGAAGATGGTGAAGTGAAGTGGAGTTATATATAGAAGTGGCTTAGGACAGAAACAGAACCGTACCGAACTAGACCGGTTCAGGAAAGAGGCAACGAGTGGGTCCGTTGAGGTTTATGCACTGTTCCCTAACCCACCGGACACTGTGCCCCTCCATACCCACGTGGGCCATATCTTAAAGGAATCTTTGCCCTAAATATGGTTATTTATACTATCTATCACATGCTTATGCTTCTCTTTTTTCATGAAACACTAACTAAACCACTCAACTACTATTTTATATAACCATTGTAAACCAAACCGGTTTTTAAATTGAACCAATGTTTTATCCAATTTAGGGTATTTTGAGTTTTTATAAAATCCTAAGTGTATATGTTGGTTTCCATATTGGATAAACCAAACCTAAGTCGACGTCAGCAAAAGATGTAAACCAGCCAAATTTGTCGGGAACTACTACTATACTAACAAACCAAAATCGACAAGTAGCTCGGTCCCCGCTTGTTATGTGACATTTAAATTAGATTTTAATTTTTGTAGATGATTGTGATTGATAGTAATAATAACAAATGAAGAATAATATTTAATTTTTTTAATTAATAGACGTAACTTTATGATATTTAGGTATTATACCAAGATCTTGTAGACAGTAGACACATGGAGAAATATTCAAAGGATCGAATTTGTGTGTTTTACCCAAACCGGAAAATAGTTGGTATGGTGTTCTTACATAATTCGACAATCGTTAATAAACCCAAAGGTCTATTAATTAACATTGAAAATAGTAATATTTTACAGCTACATCACAGCTTAAGAGTTAATATCAAGATTAATATTAATTAAATAATTAGCTACACAATTAACCAAGTAGAACTAGGTGTGGTTTGATGTGGTTAACCCGCTGTTGTCATTGGTTATAGTGAACATAGAGAGTGGAGAGACGCACGTGAGGTTCTCGTGATTCACAAATTGGCTTTATACTTATAGCTTTTGGTCGTCTAAAAGAACAAGTTCAGAATATTAAAGTTACAGTTATATCTTCTTTTTTAATATATGGTATTTGTTTATTACTATATATTATATTATATGAGTTGGTCTCTGTCATTCTTTATTTCCTTGAAATCTTGTCGTTCTTTTATGAACCAACTTTTTCTTTAACCCTCGTGCTTGTAATTAACCAATTTTAAACACTTAGTTACATCCATTTTTGTATTTGTGATTATAAACATATGAACTGACATATAAGTCTAAGTTCTATTAAAGTATTAAACGCATGTGCTGTGTGAAAAAAACTTCGAGAGTGAGAAATGATTCAAGCTTTTCCATGGCGTACGAAAAGATTTCGTTAAGACAAATTAAAAATAGATAATCACTTACCCCAAGAGACAGCAAGCTAAAAATCGATTGACCAGACCAGAGACTTGTCTGAATCGTCGTGCAGAGCAAATGGTCTCTCCGGTCCAAAACCCGAAAGGGTAACGTGCTTTTTAAGAAACTTTAAGAAATAAAGTATACACAAAGAGTACCAAGAAACAGAGTCAGAGAGTGCCAAGTGTGTGGATTTAGGTACAATGTTTTCTTTAAGGTTACTTGGTTTACAAGTAGTTGAAATTTTACTAAGAACTAATAAGATATACATTTGAGATTTACACTACTGAAATGAAATTGAAAATGAAGAATGATATATACCTGTAAGATGAGTTTGTATGTCCTCACTCTTCTCTAGGGATCCACCGGTTCCACCACATGGTCTTGCGGCCTTCGCTTATATCATCTATTGTCTCAGTGACTGTTTTCACAAGCTTCCTCTGAAGCCTAAGTGCTGATGCAAGAGCATTTCTCTGTACATTTGCCTTCTTACGAGGCTCTTTCTCCTGTAAATCATACAAAGTTAGGTGATTGTAAATGTTATGAGTCATGTATTTGAATAGTGTAGATTGGGAATAAACCCTGAGTTCTTGAAGCTGTGTTTCTGTGAATCCTCCATTTTCTTCTGTCCCGGATTTTGCCATTAATTGAATTACCCAGTTTGCAGCTTCACTGTAGTCTTGTTGTGTAGCTCTGAAGTATTGCATTCTTAAGTTTTGCATGAAGGATAATGCAAGCAATCCTTGTCTATCGAAATATGGGTGAGCAAGAGCTGCTTTTGCGCTTATTCTTTGTCTTGCTTTGTAACGGACCATTGATGTAAGAAGTTCCCATCCGATTCCACCGTCTAGATCTAATAGCTCAAAGCCTCTACGAAGATCAGCGTTTGCACGAGGCTCCACTAATTTTCTCCAAGCTGTTAAGTCGTATTCACATCTTTTCAGCTGGCGGTTGAACTGGATGAGGTTGCTGTCGGATCGTAAGGATGGGAATGCCTGTAACGGTAAAAGCATGATTAGATTATTAACATGGTATGAATTCTGGAGCTTCCCCTACTTTCCCAAAGCCCAAGCCAAAAAAAAAAGTACTCAACACTTCTGAAAACCTGAGGCATCTCCTATTTACTCTAATCCTAGTCATTGACTGATTTGCTAATGTGACATGGATTGTTGACAAACGCTTTTTAGCCTAAATTGACTCAACTAGATTACACTGACTATTTACGAAAATATGTACTTGTCAAAGATAATTGAAATATGCCTTATTCAAAAACACAGAGAAAACAAAAGTCTAAAACCGATTAGTGTGTTGGTACTTACCATTTGAAGGAAGATGAGGCCAATGCTATAGATATCAAACCTATCTGGCAAATTCATCTGTTTGGAACAAAACCATAAACAACAAAATTCATAACTTAGGTTTATAACGAGGATAGCTTTATATCAACTAAGCTTGTATAGTCAACAATTAAGCTTGCACCTGCCACAGAACAGGGGAAAGTGCAGCTGCAACAGGTGCTGAAGGTGCAGATGGAGTTTGGGTGCTCATAATGTATTGCTCAGGTGCAGCATATCTGAAAGCAACAAATCGAAAAGAAAGATATTTATATCACAGAATTATTTCTTTCTATATCTGGGGTTTGTAGAGACAAAAAGGTTCTCATTTATGATTCGACAGAGAAAGATACAAAATTCGAAAGAGGAAGACCTTGGATCCAGAAGAAACTCTTTTGGAATGTAGTTAATACCCACTCTCAAATCAGCTGCAGCTCCAAGATCGATGATCTTGAAAGCCCGAGAACCTGCTCATATTTCAGTGGACACAAAAACGAGTGTCCTCATCCTTTCATTGGGTTCATTTCTCAAAAAGTTCAAGAACTAAGATCATTTACCTTCTGAGAAAATAATGTTCTGAGGCTTAATATCTCTATGAACAATCCCGGTTGAGTGAAGACCATCCAAAGCAAACAAGAGTTGCCTCATGGTAGTCTGAATAATTTTGTTTTCTCTTTCCAACCCTTTAGGCAAGTCTTGAACTTTTCCAAGGATGATAGTTTCTACCTATATCATTGCCTTAGAATGTGACAACATATAATATAGGGGATGACTACAAAACAATAAATGGAAGAAGAAAAATTTACGAACATTATAAGGGAACTCTTTACTCTGCATCAAGCCAGCAAGTGTTGATTCTCCTTCATATTTCCATAACAGCCAATATTCAGGTCCTTTCTTTGAAGACTTCTACAATAGTTTTGACGAACAACAAAATTATAAACCAAAAAACTCGAGTACTTGAGGGAAAATATCACTTACAAGGAAGAGAAATTACCTCGAGAAATCCATAAACAAAATCAGCACAGCTATTCCCACAAGCTCTTCGAACCCTTTCGTTCATCCAAATCTCCACTGCACCAAATTCAGTCGCCTTCTTCAATACATACTCACCTTCCTATCAGCACAACCAAAGAATACAATAAATCACAAACAAATCATCCTTACTTCAATATCAAAATGATAGACAAAGTTTCACTGAGTTTCACAATTCTGATGTTATCATTGATCTTAACTTAACAAACACATCAGAATCATTTGGTTTACCTCAGAAGAACGTTTCTTTGATAGTGAGACTCTATAAACCACACCAAACGAACCTTCCCCTAATTTCTTCCCCAAAACAAAATCATCCTGTCAAAACCAAAAACCTAATCCTATCAATTAACCAAATCAAAAGAACTAAAAAAACAAAGCAAAATTACTCAAAATCATCCATAACAACAACCTTCCTAAAAGTAGGTCTAAACAATCTCTCAACGAAAGCAAGAACAAACATATCAAAAAATCCAGGAGCAACTCCAGGTGTAGCCCATAGATACGAGAGAGCAGTGAGAGCTAAAGCTACACCAGGAGCAGTGATCGTTAAACCATTCGATTTCGGCAAGGTACTGCGATAGATCATATCGCCACACTCCATAACCGTACATGGAAGTCCAACACCAACTCCGACGAAGAGATTATGAACAACATCGATCAACTGAGCTCGACAATCCGAATTGAGCTTCACCGTTGATTTAGAATTCAAAACTGTTGAGTTTAGAGACAACGGTTTGAGTTTCTTGCCGAGAAATGGTGAGCAGGGAGTTCCAATGAAAGCTCCTCCCGGAGATATCGTGGCCATAGCGGAATTATTCACCGGACGACGAGTTCAGTGATGGAAAACACAGATTTCACCTATAGACTTCAACGTCCGTTGTTGATTTCCTCACCACTAGTTTTTTTCTAATTTCAAATTAATTATTATTTTTTATTTAGTTGATTTATACAAGGACACGTGGATTGGGTCAGGTTCAGATATCTAAGTTTTTAATAATGGGCTTTTTTCGGCCCGGTACGGCCCATACATGGTGAAGTGCCTTCATATCAACATTTCAAAGTAAACAAAAATAGAAAAGCCAAATTAAAGAGCTGTCATTAAACTGTTAACATGTTCTTGATAATAATAAAAAAGTGAGAAGTTTATATTATAAAACGACGAATGACATAACTGGAAAACAAATATACAAATATTTTTTTTCCACTTATTACAGGTTACAATAAACCCATAAGGCCATAACTTTTAAAAAACATTATCAAAAAGAAAAGACCATAACTTATACTCATAAAAAATACATTTATATAATGTATTTTTATAAAGAAATGTGAAAACAATCATAAGAACATTGACCATAACGTACGCACAACATAACATATACAGCTTGTCGGATCTGTGATCAAAAAGATACAGTCAAACATAATATTCTCATACTAATTAGTACATCTCATCACATGATTAACTAAATTAAACATGATTATTTTATTTTTGTATTATTTATTTATTTGTAATTTTCCTTAACAAGACCAGCAAGTTGGACTAATTAAGAAGCTTCATTTTTAGTCACTTTAATAAAGTATTTTTATTCGATAACTTTTAAGTACTTTAATAATTTTATTTAATTATTTACAATAAAAATAATTGTGTTGTTGATGTGTATAATATTTAATTAATCGCACGCTAATTAATATATAATTTTTCTTCTTTTCACCTTTATATTCAATTAAGTATGTGGGAGCCAGATAATTAATATATGAATTAAACTAAGTTTATTTCTCATGGTCTAAACTAGGCCACGAGTTTCATTATTCAACTAGATCTAAAATGAATTTATTAGTTTAGTCAAGTCTGATTAGCCAAAGATGAAAATACGAATTTTTTTAATAAATGTATATACTATATAGTACGATCTCAGCCATAGAAGATAAGAATCTAAAATTAACGGTTGAGATGGAATCAGAATATTACTAAAATTAGGATGAGATGAGGTTTGGGTCCATGTTTAATAGTGACAATGATGTAGCTGACTTTTTCATTATTAGGGCTTATCATAAGTTTTCACCAACTTGCATCTCCAAATTGTTGACAAAACGACAGCGTTTAGGACTGATTCCATAACGCACCGTCCCATGTTTTCTTCTTACGTGCATGGACTTTTTCTAATTATTCTTCAAATATGTATTTTTTCAAAGAAATTTATAGTTTGTTAATGACGTTTAATGATAAATTTCAATCGAATGTTTGATTTTCTTTTTGTAAAGAAAATCATCGTTGGGTAATTTAAATTTTGATATCGAATTTTTCTTTATATAAAAAATTATGTTTATTCTTTTTATATATATTAGTCGACCCATTATATTAGGGTTTTTGAAGTATCTTATACGTCCTTGCTACTGAACCAAGTAATTAGAAGATAGAGTATAACAAAGGGAGAGATCATTGCTAATATTTTTGCTTATTATCATAAAGGAGCTAAAAACTTGAAAAATAAACTATAACGATAATGTATGAGACAACAATATCAGATAAGATCATAATCCTTATGACCTTGCCTGTCTATATAAATTTATCAAAAAAATAAAATATAAAAATACAACAATTGCTTTAAAGGGGGATGAACTGAAATATACCAAAAAAATAAAGATAGAGAGGAAAGGTCCAGACTCCAGATGTCATGTGAGCCCCTATCCCACTTGACCTTGTTGGTGGATCCCATTTACAATGTTCCCATTGGTTGTTTATTTCTATGTCTTGTCTCTATTTCTATTGACTTTAATTTATTTTTTATTCTGTTCTTGACTTTTTTTTTTGTGAATCTTTCTGGCTCTTTCATGTATGTCAATATAAAAATTATTGATTGTTTAATATTATATCTATTTTTGGCCTGACTTTTTCTTCTTTAGGCCTCTAGAATCTCATAATAATTAGTGTTATTTTTGTTTTAATGGATTTTTTCAATAAAATTGTGTATCAATGTTGAATGTTCTTTGTTTTCATATCATTAATAAGTCATGGAATATATAAAATAAAGAAATTTTAATTTATTGATGGTATATTTGTTTGATTTATAATATATAACATAATTTAGTGATACAACTTCTTTCTTAAAATTTTACATAAATTTTGATAGCTTTATATATCTTGTAAATGATATATAATACATAATAAATCAAGAGATAATTATTTACCATATCTAGCTTATATAGTATATACCAATGTTTTCCACAAAAGACAATACTAATTGAGTTATGTTAAAAAACCAAAAATGGTTATATATCTCAAGTCTACGTAACTTTACATGATGAAAATTTTATATAATGAAGAACATGGTAATATCAAATGTGTTGTAATAGAAATGTACTTAAGTCGTTGAATTATGTTTCTCAAAAATGTACATAACACAACAAACGTACGACAAACTAGAGAAGCCGTAGTACTATACATTTTTTGGTCTACACCTCCCGGAAACTTCCTTCAAAGTTAATTTGCCATTCTTGTGTTCGCGTTGACCCTACTCTTTCCTATATTTTATTTTCATTTTACCTTTTTCATAAATAAATAAAATTTAACTTTACAATTAATTATATACAAATAGTAACATGTACATGAACTTGCATCGACAATATTCCTTACATTAACATATGTCTTTGTGTATATATAGACGAACTAAAGATAAAGAATTAAAAAAGTAACAACGTCACCTAAATCTCTCTCATCTAAATTTATTTCTTGTTTGGTAAGAATCTTCAAGAAACTGAAACAAAGAAAATGGATTCTTGTTTTATAGAAGTGATAAGTTCTTCCACTCCGGAATCTTTCTCCAACATAGCTACAAAGCTCTCTTCTATTGCTCCTCCTCCTCCTCCGGCGGCTTCATGTCTCTATCGGATGGGAAGTGACGGAAGTAGCGTTATATTGGATTTGGAGAACGGTGTAGAGACAGAGTCACGGAAGCTACCGTCGTCAAAATACAAAGGTGTGGTTCCTCAACCTAATGGAAGATGGGGAGCTCAGATTTACGAGAAGCACCAACGAGTATGGCTCGGCACTTTCAACGAGCAAGAGGAAGCTGCTCGTTCTTACGACATCGCCGCTCGTCGATTCCGTGGCCGTGACGCGGTCGTCAACTTCAAAACCCTTCTTGATGAAGAAGAGTTAGGTTTTCTTGAAGCTCACTCCAAGGCTGAGATCGTTGACATGTTAAGGAAACACACTTATGCCGACGAGTTTGAACAGAGTAATAAACGACGGTTTCTTACTTTAGACGGTAACGGAAAACGTAACCGATCGAGTATGGCTCAAAACGACAACGTTTCAAAGACACGTGAAGTGCTTTTCGAGAAGGTTGTTACGCCTAGCGACGTAGGGAAGCTGAACCGTCTCGTGATACCAAAACAACACGCCGAGAAACACTTTCCGTTACCGTCACCGTCAGTGACTAAAGGCGTTCTGATCAACTTGGAAGATTTAACGGGTAAAGTGTGGCGTTTCCGTTACTCATACTGGAACAGCAGTCAAAGTTACGTGTTGACCAAGGGATGGAGTAGATTCGTTAAGGAGAAGAATCTCCAAGCTGGTGATGTCGTTTGTTTCGAGAGATCAACCGGATTAGACCGGCAACTTTATATTAATTGGAAAATCCGGTCTAGTCCGAAGGATAACCCGGTTCAGGTGGTGGTTAGACTCTTTGGAGTTGATATCTTGAACGGGAAGCCAAACGACGTCGCAGCAGCTTGCGGTGGAAAGAGATCCCGAGATGTTGATATGTTTACGTTACAGTGTTCTAAGAAGCAAGAGATAATAACCTATGCTTTGTGACATTTTATTTTTCCGTTTTCTTTTTTATTTTATTTGTATTTGTTAAGTTGTAGGCTGTGGTAATTCTTGCCAAGTTGTTTTATGAAAAAAAGACAAGAACCAAAAAATAAAATGAAAATATTGTTTTGGGTAAGTGTTACATCATATTGAAATATTAACGGATATTAAATATATTATTATGCAAATTTTTGATATAAATACACACATATATACGAATTGAACACATAAGAAGCCCAATATTACTACTCCATATGTTTAGGGTTTTGTCATATAAATTTCATGTAAATATGGATTCTATGTAAACCTTAAAGCAAGATCTTTGAGGGTTGCCACGAGGCCCATTAAAGCAACATATTTAAAAAATTGAACCCCAAGATCGTTGCACCTAAGCTGCCTCCACTTGGATCTGACCTGAATAAACATTGTTCAGTACTACTTAATCATAATGTATGGGAAGATGTGGTTATGGAAACTACGCTTCAAGAACTTAAGATCAAAAGATTCGTTTGCAAAGTTTGTTTCAAGACTATGTGAAGAGTAGACACACCTTCTAAGAGGTCAGACGATTTACTGAAAAGGATTTTTCATACAATCGATGAGGTTGGTTTGACTAAGGTCCTTTTTTATATTCGGATGTTGATGAGATGGGTGAAAGAGTTGAACTACTTTTCACCTAAAGGTTCGAAAACATTGCAACCTAAGAATAACAAGTGTGTCATAGTACTTGGCCTCGATAATGTCAAAAAGATTTGTTCCTTGGCAAAGAAGCAACGTTTACTAATCCATGTTCTAATGTTTTTCATCATCCATCACCATAAATTCAATCAAGCCATAACCAAAAAACAACTACATACTTATTAGATCATTTGAAATAAATATTCAAGAACCCTATAAATCTGTTACTTTAGGACAAGAACAAGATTGATTTAATTCTTTTGTCTTAAATAAATAATAAAATTATCCATATTGTTTTGTTTCATTATTGACGATGTTTCATGTATTCACAAATCTACAATTTCTTCTAACTTCACCATTAACAAAGCTTTCCGAGTTTAAAATGTTTCCCATCTTCACCATCGACTTAGAGAATTGCTCAAAGAAAGCAACTGAGTTCTCAGCATACTTGCTCACGATCCGTCGCGTCTGTATACCAAACAAGCTCGTGTACATTTCTTGATCCGAGTTTAGTAACCCTTCTCCTCTTAACAGTGTATGATAGATTGAGTTATCAAATAGATTTGGAGTCACATTGTCTATCGCAGTCACGTTGTTGTCACCTTCTCCGTTGCTCTCTGGACAAATCTTTTGAAGACTTGCCAAGTACGTTTCCGAAACAGGATTTAGGGCTGACGTCACTTTAAAATCTCCATAGATTCGAGATCTAAAGCTCCGACATTGTGCCATTCCAATAGTGTGAGCTCCTAGGTAAAAATTGGTCAATTTAATATTCCGGTTAATTACAATACCAAAGTTGATTATTCGGTTTACTATTACTATAATTTCCGGTTTAGTTTAGTTAAATTAACAGGATTATTGATTCTTTACCTACAAGAGCGACCATGTCTTCAACAGAGAGACCTTGAGAATAGAACTTAGCTATGATGCTGATCAAACCCTCTTCTGGAGTTGGAAGGTTTGTAGTGGCAAGCTCATAACTTGCTGTTTTTGAATCTTTTCTTCCCACAGGAACGTCCCAGTAAGGTCCACCCACCTTCAAACCAAAGTCAAAATGGTGTTTCACTTCATAATTCATATGATGTATAATATATGTTTCATTTTGTTTAGTTACCAAGATTGTAGCATCTCTAGCACCAATTGTAAGAAGATCAGCACAAGAAACAACTTCAGGACATTCAGATTCGATTATGTTCTTGATTCTATCTACAATTTTGTATCCTTTCAATGAATTTATGTTGGACGAAGCTTTCTTCTCTCCTTGTAATGTCTCTGTATCATCGAGCAACACCGATCCATCACATCCCTGCAACAAAGTTTTGTTTCAAAACCCTTAATTACTTGTGTTACAAGCAAGATGTGGATGAGTACTTACTTGGACAAAACAGTCATGGAAGTGTAAACGAATAAGTATGGCTGCGTTTCTAGGATCTTCTTTCACTATACATTCCATTTCTTTCTTGATGACATCAAACACAGTTGGACAAGTAGACTTGTAATAATCTAGGGTTAGAGGAAGTTCCTTTCCCGGTATATCAAAGGTAAAGATGGGGATAAACATGGCTTGAACCAGTAAGAATACAAGGAGGAGTCTCATAGTTCTTCTCTTGGGAAATTGTAAAAGTGTTTGTGGGAGGTAAGGAGATAGAGAAGATTGATGAGAGTTTAAAGAGATATATAAAGTTCCGAGTGAAGAGGGCAATGTAGGGTTTTAGTTTTCTTGTGTGACAAGAGTCTTGAGAAGTTGGTCGAGTGAGATGCAACTAATTTTGCAAGATGGTTGTTGGGTTTTCCTATGACTCAAATATAATTAAATGAAATTTTATTTGTATACTAATTCAGATTATTACAAAACTAAAATATTTTATTACTGCAAAGTGTATAGTTTCCACTTTTTGTATTATATTTTTGTTTTACAAGGCAGTTTTTTTTCCTCATCTATGTTCACTGAAACAAATCGTAGAAGTTTTATTCTCTTGTAATATGTTCAACTGCATGCTTCAACTAAAGTTTTAAGACATATATAACCCCATAAATGATAATATTCGTAACCCCATAAATGATAATATATATTTATAAATAATAATATTTTTAATTTATTCCACAATGAAGAAATCTTGATTTAAAAGTAGGAGGGAAAATATGACCTACTCATCTTGAATTATTCGGTAGATTAAAAATTAAAATTCCAATAGTTTTAGAAAAATAAGAACGATGTATCTTCACTAAAACTTATATATATATATTTGTGGTCAACTTGTTATTATTTAAGAATATTTTCAGTCTTAAAACCGGTTAAGAACAAGGTTATATATTGGCAAGGGTACATTAGTTGGATAGAAACTTGTGTTAGGTGGTTTTGGTATAGTGGTAGGAGATTTTATTGACGTTTATATAGGCATCTTAGATTTGAATCTGACTTAGCCTTAATGCAGTTTAAATCGACAGTATCTTAAAATATTAGCATCCTTACTTTTCATTCACATGTTCTTTGGACCTTAACGATTCGAAGATAAGAACATAGTGTTTGCACAATAACTCAAAGATTATATTTATGTTTTAACAAATATCATACCATTTATCTGTAAAATAATTCAATCGACCCTTCCTTAATTTTAGTGGAATAATAACAAAATAAAAATGTGATATGATTTTTTTTTTTAATAAATGTTTTTAATATATGAATACTTGTGATAAATTCTATGACTCTTATTTAGTAAATGAAGTTTTAATATTGCTCTCAAGTTCTTTTTGGTAATTATTATCGACCTCTCTCTCTTTTATATGTTTTATTCTATAATATTTGTAATACTGGACAAGTGTTTGTTATTGGTCGGATTCTATTTGCAACCATATGCCATAGTTTATGCAATAAATCATGAGAAAGAATTTAATGAAAAACATATAAAAAAACATTTGGCTGACATATCATGGCATAATTGATTCGAAATAAAAACATTTATGTTCACCATATACGATTACATTTACAAGACTCTTAGCTTATATACAAGCAAAATAAATCTATTAAATTATTAAACCATAATACAAAAAATAAAATAAAAATAATGGGAGCATAAATCTAATGGAAAGTAATGATGTTACAGCATAGAGATATTTGGCATCATATCTAAGATGGAAACCAAATCATGAAAAAAGCTTAAAGAAGTATATTGGTGTGTCTAATTTAAATGAGAGAAGTTTCCAAACTATATTACATATATATTATTATATATAATATTCACATCACATGTGAGACTTATGAAGTAAGAGACAAATTATTACATGTGGGAAGTATACCTGACAAAACCAAGCATTCAAAGTAAAGCACATAAGTTTGGTGCTAAGGGACATACCCATCTTCTTCTTCTTTTTTTTCTTATTATTAAAAACATTTTAACAATACTATTAACCATCATTAACTCATTATTTCTAACCATATAAGTAAATATTTTATAACCCATTAATTATACTCTAAATTTAGTTTATATTCCATTAATACCACCAAAATTAATTTAGGAAAAAATTACCATTTAATAATTTAATTAAATTAGAAATTAGATTTTATTTTGTGAAAATTATATAAATCCTAAACAATAAATACTAACCCAAACACTATATACTAAATTCTAACCTTAAAATACTAAATTCTGATCTCTAAATCAAAATTTTAAATCCTAAATAATAAATACTAAACCCAAATAGTAAATACTAAACCCTAACCATAATACTAAACCCTAACTCCAAAATAATAAATACTAAACCCATACATTAAATATTAAATGCTAATATTAAATAAGAAATATAATTTTTAATAAAAATAATTTTTAATTAAAAATAATATTCATAAAAAATTAATGTATTTTTGTCCAATAAAGTACATTTGATGGTGTTAGAAGGAATTACTATAATTATAAAGTTTTTTTTTTCCCAACTTCTAATTACCTACCTAAGTGTAAAGATAATACAATTTAATTAATTAAAAATAAAAGATATTATTGAAGAGAAATAATAGTCTAAGACGTGTAAGGATGAAAGATAGTACAAAGAGGCACATGAGAAAATCCAATCGAAGCTTGGAGGTATTAAGGATGTATACAAATTCAAATAAATCAAGAAGTGAGACCCACAATGAGTATTATTATTTGTACTATGAGGATCATATCTCATAAAGGCCAAAACTGATTTACTTAAATGCTCAAAGAAAGGGTCAAAGTCTTACCCTGTTTTTAATGTTATATCTATTCTATTCTCCCACTCTTGATTTTGCTTAGCTGTAACCAATAGCCATGTTATCAATAGTGTCATGTAACGGATTGAGATATCTGGATCCGTTTTTTGGATTTTAAAATATATATATATCCAAATTCATTTTTTATTATTCGTCTATCTAGAATTAGAAATCTCTGGATTCACTAGAACAAAATATGATATCCATACCGAGATTTTTTTTTCTTTTGTTAAGAGGAGACAAATCTGGATATTCGAGATTTTTGTTGTTAAAATAAAGTTAATCCAAATATCCAATTTTTTAAATGGTCAGGATATCCAGAACTAGAGCTGAATATCCAAGAATAAAACCGGATTTAAAGTATGGGCCGGATCCAGATATACAACCTAAAAATTCATTATTTGGATTCGGATCTATTAGTCTACATCCGAATCTAAATCTACTTCCTCAGAATATCCGTTTTTGCATCTGGATCCGTTTGACCTAATTTCTATTAACAAAAAAATACAAAAGTGAAGCCGAAACAGATATTTATTTCTTTAATTTTATCACTAGAGTTTTTTTACTAATCTCTCTAGTTTGTCATAGAAGTAAATGACCACCAAGAACCAAAAAAAGATAAATAAATTTATAAATCCAAGTTTGCATTACCTTCAATGCAAATGAGAGAGAGTTAAGAGAAAAGGCTGCAAAACTTTTTATGACCAAGACAGGACTGAGAAAGAAGAAGAGTATTAAAGGAATGAAGAAGAGGAACATCTTCTAACCTAATTAAGAAAATGGTATTTTTCCTTATTGTTTCTTGAGTGGGTCTCATCTCATTTCCACCTCAAAAGCTGATCTTTTATAGTTGTGAGATTGATTAAGTTCAGTCAAAGAGATAAGTTAAAAAAAAACTGTAATAAATGTTGTATCCAATGAGCATTACTTACACATCACTAATGAGAGAGCTCAAAACAATAACCAATGAGCTTTAAGAACTATAATATTCAATTCCTTATCTTATATCTATAAAAGAAAGAAGTAAAAGAGAATTTATAACCTTTTAAATCCTTTATCTGAGAATGGTTTTGTCTTGTAGTGCTTTCAATGGAGTGAAAACAATTGCCATGTGGTGATGATACTTACTCTTGGTATTTAATTATATGAGTTATTTCCATAGGCTTTGGTTTTTTCCTAATACTGAAACATAAGAAAAGCAAAAAAAAAAAAAGAAAAAAGAAAGACAAGTATATTTATTGATGATGAAAAGCAAAGCTAAAGATAGTGAGAGGAGACACATAGGCTATATCAGAGTGTAAAGAGATTGGAACAAGAAAAGAAAAAAAAAGTTTGTGATGGAGTCACCAAGAATCAATGAAGATACTGAGGAGAAGAGTAGTTGTGAATCAGGATGGACTATGTATATAGAAGATACCTTCAATGGAAGCCATCACTCTGATGTTGTCTATGATGATGATGATGATGGTGTACATGTTAAAGAGGTCGATGATGGAAATAGTAGTAGTAATGATGAGAGTGATGACTCAATGACCTCTGATGCATCTTCATGGCCTAGCACTCAACATCCAAGGAAAACAAAGAATCATGCAGCTACAAAGAATAGTAATGCTAAACAAGTTAATCATCAGAGAGAGAATAGAGCTTGTGAAAGATTCAGTGATGAAGAAGAGGAATCTAAGCTTAAGGCTAGAACAAGAACAACTGAAACTAGTCGTGTTCAAAGTAAAAGCAAGGTGAGTAAAACCAAATAAGACTCATACATGTTATGTAATAATGTTCTCTTTGGCTCAAGGAAAGATTCTTTTTATGTAGTTGTTCATGTTCTTATGAGATATGTATGTGTAATTGCATTGTTTTCTTAAACGGGATTATGTTAAAACTCCGTTCATGTTATCTTATATGTGTGATTTTTTCATTGGAGTTATGCTAATAATATGTATCTTTTTTCTACATATACAATGATTAGTATCTTCAATATACTCATCATTCAAACAAAATTGAGATTTAGAAGATTTGAGTTTGGAAAAAAACAAAGAGTTTGATGACAAAACAAGAGTTACTAAGGTTTACCAAACTGTTCCATAGGTGTGGCCCCCAAAGTAGCTAACACAGTGTTATAGCTTTGCCTTGTAACAGAGACACATGTTTCTTTCAATGCCTTCACATGATTCTTTTTTCTAAAAGAACAAATTTCAATCATTCAAGATATGTCAATATCATCAACTCTCACAGAATTTTCATAACCAAAACTCATACTATTTCACAACAGGAAAAGAGTTTACTTAAGGAAGATCTTAACGAGAACCTGTTTGTGTTATTCTCCACCTTTTGTGATAGTGGCAGTGTAATTTCCTAGGTTCTGGTATGGCCGGTGCATGAGAAGAGGGTTAAGAAATTTGATTTGGTTAACTATATTACAAAAATGCACTTATCTTTTCGGTCGACCATTTTTTTAAAACTCTGTAGTTAAGCGTGCTTATACTGGAGTAATACTAAGAGGGGTGACCTAACAGGAAGTGATTGTCAGTACTACTTAAGTGAGGTCAACGTAAGAACACTAAACAAATCTTAGAGCCTCAAAAAATTAATATACCAACCATCGGACAAGGATGAGGTCTAATGGGTCTAGAGAGGACATGAAGGTCTATGATCCTAGAGAAGGCAAGGAGTCGTCTACCGGCCTAGAGAAGACATTAAGATGCTCACGGATGATGGCGGTTGGGGTATTAGAGTAAGAACCATGTAGCTATAGCTTCAACTTGTTAAAAAGTCAAAGGTGGTAATTTCTAAGCAATATAGAGTTAATCTTTAGAAAATGACTGAAAAGTTTGAGGAGGACACAATGAATAAGGAACAGAAAACAACAAATAGTTTTAGCTGGCAGCTTGTAAAGAGAGGACCGCTCTCACGTAGATGTAATTCTCAAGTCACTTTCAACATTGTAATCTCAAATCCACCATGCACGTGCATAAGCAATAAACAGGTAGATGATAATGAAATAAGGGTTGTCTAATCTAATTCTGTGTCCCACAAAATGTGAAGAGAATGTGACTCAGTTAATGCACAACACATTGGACCTGGTCTACCCATTTCAACTTGAGGAGTTAGGACCAAACAACCAAATGAACAAAGACAATGACCAAAGCATTTAAGTCAAACAATTAGCTTTCACATGTTCCATTGATAATTGAAAATAAAAACTTGAAAACAACTAAGTATGCTAAACTAACAAAATCCTTAGTTTCCTCCCTAAAAACACTAACACAAGACCTTTACTTCCAAATCAAATTCACATTTCCCATAGTTTCTGCTCCTTTTATGGTCTAATGACAAAAGCATGACACCACATTAACAATTATATAAGCCATTGAACCTTCTTAGCCATTAAACATCAAGAAAAGTAAAAATGACAGAACTCAAATGGATATGTATATCATTCTCACTAACACTTCTTTTACTTAACTTAGCAGTTGAAGGAGCCCAAGCCCTTAACATAAACCAAAAATGGTCAGTCGGGAATCACTTAGGTTACGAGGGTGGATTCTGTTTTCCAGGTCTCTGCATAGGAGGATCAGGTGGTAGCAGATTCAGTATCAACGGAGAACAATACGGTGGAGGACCACAATATACAGGAGGTAATGGTTTCAGACAGGCTTTATATTGTAAACCACTGAGTTGTTGGGGTGGTTCATGTGAAGCATCACTGCATATGGAGGTAGACAAGGGACTATATGAATCTTTAATACGCAAGAACGCGGCCACAGAGCCATTGAGTGTTAACATTCCAGAGACCTTGAAAGACAATGTAAACATGAACTATGAATTCAAGAAGGTGGTGAATGAAGAAGCTGCAATGGCACCACAATCTAATTGAGTCTATGTTGTGTAACTTTTGTATTAATAAAAACATTAGTCTAATAAAAATCTCATCAGACTTAAGATGTTATTACAAGCCAAGAAGCTAGAACTAGATATGTAAAAGTTTAAGATATGACCTAATTTGTTCCGCTAATTTACATGCACTTGAGCACTCTTTGAAGTTTGCATAACTAACTTAACTATACAAATCCTTATTACTAATTGTGGGTCGGATGGGCCGGCTGATGGACAAACACATTTTGGGCCTCCTCATTTACCGAGAAATGGAGCCTTTTACGAGGAAGAAAATAAATGATATATAGATTACTAACGGTAAGAAAAAACATCAACTCACTACTTTTACAAAAAGACGTTTGAAAAATATATTTAAAATGAAATAAATAAACGGTAATTTTTTTTCCAACCGTTAATAAATTGGGTTTATGACGTTTAATAAAACATTTAAAATGAAATAATATAAAACTGTAATATTTTTTGTGACCGTTGAACTATTGGGCTATAAATATGCATCTTTGTTGTAAGTTTCTCAAAATTCTTATTTCTTCTTCTCTTTCTCTCTCAACAGAACTCAAATAAAAAATCAGAGAAGTTTTTTCTTTCTCATCAAAGACTTAATTATCTTGCGTTATTGTCTTTGTGAATCTCTATTTCAAGATAAACTTGAAGTATCACGAGTTCATTTACCAAATCAAACTTTGTGTTCTCAGTCTCTTCGTAAATTTTGAGTTCTCCAGAAGATGCAACAATCTTCAAGCTCCCTTGATTTGGTACTGTATTTTTTTTCCGAAAGATTTCACGGTTTGATTCTTTCTTTAGTTTGGGGAAACAAGAAAGAATCTTCAAGCTCCCTTGAGATGATCAAGATTGGGGAAACAAGAAAGCGAGATTGGATTATAGCTCTCTGTTAATGAAGCCCACGGAAGCCCATGGAAGCCCAAGAAAGCGAGATTGGATTATAGCTTCCGTGGACTCATCATCCACATCTAAAGCCCACGGAAGCCAACGCTAATGAAGAAGATCTCAGGTATTTTTTTTCTTTCAATTTTTGATTTTTTTTTTCATTTTTTTAAAGTTTTGATACTAATTTTACTAAATGATATGAAAATTAACCAAACTGTGAAATCCTGTCATTGGCTGTAGTCATTTGATTGTTAGAGGTTTGACATGTTTAACTTATTTTCTATTGTTTTTTAATTTAGTATTCAAGATTTTAAATTAATGATTTTTTTTTTGTTTTTAAAACTTGGATTTTAAATTTATAAAACAATTTGGAAAACTAACAGAATTTTAGATCCTGTCATTTGATTGTTAGAGATTCTATTAAGTTCAAATTGTTTTTCAATTGTTAAGTAAATTTAGGATTTAAGTGTTTTTTTTTTTATAATTTTTATAGGATTTTAGTGATTTTTTTGTTTTTAATCTTTTGATTTTTTTTGTATATTGTAATTGTAAACTCTCTTTATAATCCATCCAATCAATAAATTTAGATGTTAAAAAAATTACATGAGCCGGCTATAAGTTGACCAATATCCAAAAAAAGGAAAAATCAAGTTAAATTAGTAAATAGTAAAATTCTTTTCGTTTGATAATAATAAAACAATTATCTACTTTGCTAATTTCGTAAATATATTTTCTATTAGAGTTCGTAAAATTTTAGGAAGTTAACATAAATATATCTAAACATGTGAATTTTTTTATCTTAAACACTCATAATCTATAATGAAAGTAAACCGGATCACAACTCACAACTCGATCAAACATTTCAGATTTGATCTTGGTCTACATTAATAAACCTACTAAACCGGATCTCACTTATAATCTTCCTCGACTTAGAAATTTCTTCTCTAAGTTTCGTATTCTCTTCTACAACCTTCTCATGACTCTCCCTAACTCGTGTTAACTCATCGTCTAAACATTTATTCTCATTAATAAGCTGAACAAACATGGACCATAGCTCATCCATGTGTCCTCTTTTCCGCATACGTGATCTCTTAGCTGACTCACGGTTCGAAACCATCCTTCTACGTTTCCGCTCATCAACTTCTTCGCTCCTACTAGACTCGTTTGACGTGGCAGGAAGTGGAACTTGATTATCATAGGTTTGGAAGTAAGAGTTTGAAAATGGAAGGTTAGAGACAAAACCAGCCATATAAAACAATGTTGTGTTCTTTGTTAACTTGTCAACGAATAGTGTGATAGTATTGATGAGATGCACTACTCTTTTATAGATGAATAAATTGTGGTTAGTGACCTCATACTATTATGTATATTAACTATTTCATGTTGCTAAACTTTTAATATAATATTTCTGAAAAAGTTTCATCACTTAATTATGCTATCGTAGATAGTAGTCTTGGTCATTCAGTTTATTCGGTGTAAACGGTTCAGTTTTTTCAGTTTTTAAAAATTATTTTTGAAGTAAACCCGAAAAAATCGGTTTGTTCGGTTCGATTTCAGGTAAAAAAAATATTTCTGAATTCAATTCGATTAACCCAAATAAACCGAATAAATATGAAAATTCACCTTTCGGTTAGGTTTATTCGGTTCGGTTTATTCGGTGTAAAT